>WBZZ01006705.1:0-37500 GCA_019918135.1 Paulinella micropora | reverse complement strand
GAGGTTATTCCGCAGTGCCAACAACCTCTTGCAAAACGTTGCCGCATGTGCAAGTGCGTACACCAAGCATGGTTGCTAGAACTACCTCAAAACCCCACCCATAACAATTCGGTATCCGCTGGGTCCACGGGCTATCAACCGGCATAGCGGAGTTTAAGATCTTCGACAGGCGCCCAACGACCCTCCTCCCCAGCATCATCCACCAAATGGTTTTGAGTTGGCATCACAGTTTAACGCCGTAAGGCTATTGGGCTGGAGCTCTGATAAACAAGCGTGACTAAGTTTTTATCATCAGGTGTTACCCTCAAATATATCACAGTCAACACTCCGAGAAGAAAGATATACTTCCTCTAAGGCATACTGATGCAGCTGATGGCACAATCCGTTTCCGGACATGAGCCTCCATGCCCTTGTTCGAGGTGCTCCGTCCCCACCTAGTCAGTCTCTCGACTGATAATAGGGGCCACCGATGGAGCTCCTGAGGGCAAGACTACACTAAGCCGAGGTTATTCCGCAGTGCCAACAACCTCTTGCAAAACGTTGCCGCATGTGCAAGTGCGTACACCAAGCATGGTTGCTAGAACTACCTCAAAACCCCAACCATAACAATTCGGTATCCGCTGGGTCCACGGGCTATCAACCGGCATAGCGGAGTTTAAGATCTTCGACAGGCGCCCAACGACCCTCCTCCCCAGCATCATCCACCAAATGGTTTTGAGTTAGCATCACAGTTTAACGCCGTAAGGCCATTGGGCTGAATAATAAGTAATAATAATAATAATAATAATACCATATCTGAGGCGTACTGATGCAGCTAATGGCATATCCTCAACGGACATAAGCCTCCAATACCCTTGTTCGAGGTCCTCCACCCCCCCGTGTCAGTCTCTCGCCTGATGATCGGGGCCACCGATGGAGCTCCTGAGGGCAAGACTGCACTAAGCCGAGGTTATTCCGCAGTCCCAGCAACCTCTTGCAAGACGTCACCGAATGTGCAAGTGTATACACCAAGCGCGGTTGCTAGAGCTGCCTCGAAACCCCACCCATAACAATCTGGTGTCTGCTGGGTCCTGGGCTATCAACCAGCATATGCGGAGTTTAAGATCTTTTACGCGCGCAACGACCCTCCTCCCCAGCATCTACCACCAAAGGGTTATGAGTTGGCGTCACAGTTTAACGCCTTGAGGCCATTGGGTTGGAACTCTGTTTAGCAAGTGTGACTAGGTTTTTTCATCGGGATTTCCCTCAAATATGTCACAGTCAACACTCCAAGGCAGATTTACTATATCTGAGGCGTACTGATGCAGCTAATGGCATATCCTCAACGGACATAGGCCTCCAATACCCTTGTTCGAGGTCCTCCACCCCCCCGTGTCAGTCTCTCGCCTGATGATCGGGGCCACCGATGGAGCTCCTGAGGGGCAAGACTGCACTAAGCCGAGGTTATTCCGCAGTCCCAGCAACCTCTTGCAAGACGTCACCGAATGTGCAAGTGCATACACCAAGCGCGGTTGCTAGAGCTGCCTCGAAACCCCACCCATAACAATCTGGTGTCTGCTGGGTCCTGGGCTATCAACCAGCATATGCGGAGTTTAAGATCTTTTACGCGCGCAACGACCCTCCTCCCCAGCATCTACCACCAAAGGGTTATGAGTTGGCGTCACAGTTTAACGCCTTGAGGCCATTGGGCTGGAACTCTGTTTAGCAAGTGTGACTGGGTTTTTTCATCGGGATAATAATAATAATAATAATAATAATAATAATAATAATAATAATAATAATAATAATAATAATAATAATAAATAATAACAATTCATAATAATTAATCAATAATAATCAATAATAATCAATAATAATCAATAATAATCAATAATAATCAATGATAATAATAATAATAATAATAATAATAATAATAATAATAATAATAATAATAATAATAATAATAATAATAGTGCTTCTCTGTCAATGGCTGATGCATTTCTGCACATGCGCCTCCATCGTCTCACCCGTGAGGTGAGCACGAAGAATTGACGATAGGCTGTAATGACACCCCCGCAAGGGCAGTTCCAACACTTCCAGACGGACCGGTATGTTCAATGAAAATACTGGTCCAGAGACGGACCGGTATGTTCAATGAAAATACTGGTGGCACCGACGGGAATCGAACTGGCGACAGGGCCCAGATGGTAGAACTTGACCACTGGGCTATCACGGTGTCCAAAATAATAATAATAATAATAATAATAATAATAATAATAATAATAATAATAATAATAATAATAATAGTAATAGTAATAGTGATGGTAATAGTAATAGTAACGTATAGAAATAGTAATAATAATAATAATAATAATAATCATAATAATAATAATAATAATAATAATAATAATAATAATAATAATAATAATAATGATAATAGTGCTTCTCTGTCAATGGCTGATGCATTTCTGCACATGCGCCTCCATCGTCTCACCCGTGAGGGGAGTACGAAGAATTGACGATAAGCTTTAATGACACCCCCGCAAGGGCAGTTCCAACACTTCCAGACGGGCCGGTATGTTCAATGAAAATACTGGTCCAGAAATAGACAGGTATGTTCAATGAAAATACTGGTGGCACCGACGGGAATCGAACTGGCGACAGGGCCCAGATGGTAGAACTTGACCACTGGGCTATCACGGTGTCCATTAATAATGATAATAATGATAGTAATAATAATAAATAATAATAATAATAATAATAATAATACTATATCTGAGGCGTACTGATGCAGCTAATGGCATATCCTCAACGGACATAAGCCTCCAATACCCTTGTTCGAGGTCCTCCACCCCCCCGTGTCAGTCTCTTGCCTGATGATCGGGGCCACCGATGGAGCTCCTGAGGGCAAGACTGCACTAAGCCGAGGTTAATAATAATAATAATAATAATAATAATAATAATAATAATAATGAAAATAATAATAATAATAATAATAATAATAATAATAATAATAATAATAATAATAGTAATGATAATGATAGTGATAATGATTATGATGATATCCTTTTAGCCCCTAGTTATTATATTATTATTATTATTATTATTATTATTATTATTATTATTATTATTATTATATTATATTATATTATATTATATTATATTATATTATATTATATTATATTATTATTATTATTATTGTTACTATTACTATTACTATTATACCGGCCCATCTGGAAGTGTTGGAACTGCCCTTGCGGGGGTGTCATTAGAGCTTATCGTCAATTCTTCGTACTCCCCTCACGGGTGAGACGATGGAGGCGCATGTGCAGAAATGCATCAGCCATTGACAGAGAAGCACTACTATTACTATTATTATTATTATTATTATTATTATTATTATTATTACATCATCATCATCATCATCGTCGTCATCATCATCATCATCATCATCATTATTATTATTATTATTATTATTATTATTATTATTATTATTATTATTATTATTATTATTATTATTATTATTGTGGTGCGCTTCGCGCACCCCCCCCCCCACCCCCCCCCCCCCCCTCCTCCTCTTCCCAAGGTCGCTTTTCCTCTCATTCTCGGATGTACAACTTTTACAGACTTAGAGCAATGCCAGCCATTCATTTTGGCACTACTTTGTCATTACATTGGAATTTCATCATTTCAACTATATCTCTAAAAAAGCGCTCGTGACAAGCTTGCGAAAACACAGAATTTGCCTCTCAGCCCCTCTGGCACAACTCTTAGAGCTTTGGAGCATTCTCAGCCATTCATTTTAGCACTACTTTGCCAAAATCTTGGTAAACGCCAGCCTTGCAAAACGTTTTGCTTCAATTCAACCCGAGACCGGCAGATAGGAAAAGGTACCGACAGTCAGAGTAGCTTATGACGTCAATTAAATTATATTATTATTATTATTATTATTATTATTATTATTATTATTATTATTATTATTATTATTATTATTATTCAGCCCAATGGCCTCAAGGCGTTAAACTGTGACGCCAACTCATAACCCTTTGGTGGTAGATGCTGGGGAGGAGGGTCGTTGCGCGCGTAAAAGATCTTAAACTCCGCATATGCTGGTTGATAGCCCAGGACCCAGCAGACACCAGATTGTTATGGGTGGGGTTTCGAGGCAGCTCTAGCAACCGCGCTTGGTGTATGCACTTGCACATTCGGTGACGTCTTGCAAGAGGTTGCTGGGACTGCGGAATAACCTCGGCTTAGTGCAGTCTTGCCCTCAGGAGCTCCATCGGTGGCCCCGATCATCAGGCGAGAGACTGACACGGGGGGGTGGAGGACCTCGAACAAGGGTATTGGAGGCCTATGTCCGTTGAGGATATGCCATTAGCTGCATCAGTACGCCTCAGATATGGTATTATTATTATTATTATTATTATTATTATTATTATTATTATTATATTATGGAGGGGTGCACAGTATGGCACCCCACGGGAAGAGGAGGTGGTTGGGCCTCTTCCCACTGGTTTCGAGGCTATGTCGTTGTGTTGGCTCCGAGGCTATGTTGTTGTGTTGGTTCCGAGGCTATGTAGTTGTGTTGGTTCCGAGGCTCTGTTGTTGTGTGGGTTCCGAGGCTATGTCGATGTGGGTTCCGAGGCTATGTTGTCGTGTTGGTTCCGAGGCCATGTCGTTGTGTTGTTTTTTATAAGACATACACCACGTGGGATCAAAGGGGTATTTACATTCCGCGATCTAGGGGTGGTGACGGGTTTCGAGTCGTCCCAGATACTTACCACAAAACGTCCTCATGCGCTGGCAGACCGCATGAAATGTCTGCTACCCCTGTGAGTATCTCTATGCGGGACCTACCCAGTCTCGTGGAGCTCTCACGCGGGGAAGATCAATCATTTGTAGTTGATTTCCTGCAAGGTACCCGACACTGTGCGGGTAGTAGGGACTTCCTTTTGGGGCCTTCTATGCAGGATGGTTAGAGTCACTCTTCCCTCCCCAACATACTCACTGTAGTCCCTGTTGGGTCGAGGGATGGAGGCGCATGGCCCTCGGGCTCAGCCATGACAGATCAATATATATTATTATTATTATTATTATTATTATTATTATTATTATTATTATTATTATTATTGGACACCGTGATAGCCCAGTGGTCAAGTTCTACCATCTGGGCCCTGTCGCCAGTTCGATTCCCGTCGGTGCCACCAGTATTTTCATTGAACATACCGGCCCGTCTGGAAGTGTTGGAACTGCCCTTGCGGGGGTGTCATTAGAGCTTATCGTCAATTCTTCGTACTCCCCTCACGGGTGAGACGATGGAGGCGCATGTGCAGAAATGCATCAGCCATTGACAGAGAAGCACTATTATTATTATTATTATTATTATTATTATTATTATTATTATTATCATTATCATTATTATTATTATTATTATTATTATTATTATTATTATTATTATTATTATTATTATTATTATTATTATTATTATTATTATTATGGACACCGTGATAGCCCAGTGGTCAAGTTCTACCATGTGGGCCCTGTCGCCAGTTCGATTCCCGTCGGTGCCACCAGTATTTTCATATAACATACCGGTCCGTCTGGAAGTGTTGGAACTGCCCGTGCGGGGGTGTCATTAGAGCCTATCGTCAATTCTTCGTACTCCCCTCACGGGTGAGACGATGGAGGCGCATGTGCAGATTTGCATCAGCCATTGACAGAGAAGCACTATTATTATTATTATTATTATTATTATTATTATTATTATTACACCTAGCGCAATTCACTCGCATCCATAGGCTATCGTAGCCAGGAGGGTTGGTGCAGAGCGTAGTTTTTTTTTTTTTTTTTTTTTTTTTTTTTTTTTTTTTTTTTTTTTTTTTTTTTTTCTGCCACAAACTCGGGATGCGCTCTGGGTAGTGAACCAGTTGAAATAGAGTTTCCTTAAGGGCTGTCTCATTGACTGTCAATGGACCTCACTTGCGCCCTGTGTTAGTTGTGTCTGATCTCTGCGACGAACGTATATATGTGGAGCGAATGAAAAACGTTTGACTTCAAACTCACAGCTAGTGGCAAAATTCCCAAGTCTGCCCAGAAAGAAATCGCGAAAGTTCTGGAAGAATTTGATATTCCCGTCATGCAGCAAGTGAATGTTGTTTGAGTGTGTGTGTGAGAGAGAGGGAGAGACTCGGAGAGAGAGAGAGAAGGGGGGGGGGGGGGGGGGGGAGGAGGGGGAGAGTGTGTGTGTGTTTGGTAAGCTGTGAAAAAGGGGTAGGGGGGAAAGTGAGGGAGAGAAGTGAGACAGGGAGGGATGAAGAGAGAAAGTGAGGTAGAGCAAGAGAGTGTGTTTGGTGTATGATTAGTAAGCTGTGACACCATTTTCACGGAGTGAATTTTTAATCTTGGAGGCACGTACATACGTGGATGTGTGCCACAGGGAAGGGCGAGGATGGTTCCTTTCTCATTTTTTTCCTATTAATAATGTAATTAAATTTGCTATTTTAATGATGCCGGAGTCAGAAAGTTTTGTTTGTATAGATAGCGTATATATATACATTTTGGTCTGATGTGACTTCGCAACTTGATTTAACTTCTGAGAGTTACGTATACCAGGCTTCAGAATTCGACTCTGAGTCAAGTTTACACAAAGCAGGTGTTATCTATTTTAAAAAATTGAAAATATACAATATTGTATTAATATTATATTTAATATATATATTATATAAATATATGAAAAAAGTTTTAAGTATGAAAAAAATTATTATTATAAAAAAGTTATTGTTATAAGTATGAAAAAAGTTATAAGTATTTTTAGACCTATCATTAATAATATAATTAACCGGATAGTCAGTATGCGGGTCTGGCATATGTAATCTGTGTCGTTGGAGCCATGATTTATGTCCGGCCTAGTATGTAATCGGGCTGTTCCCTTGGCGCACCGTTTTCTCAAAAAAGTTTCTACTGTAGGACACAGCTAGTATATGTTAGACTAACCTTAATAAACCGGAGTCAAAACTAAACACTGCTAGTGCTATCGTCTGCAGTATAAACTTTGTTAGAAGAACGCGCCAAGACAAAGGGCGGGAACGTATTACTAAGTTAGGCCGGACACACGTAATGACACTCTTGAACTACACGCATTACATATGCCGGCCGGTACTGTCTAACCCAATTATTAATAATATATTGTATTAATAGATCTAACACTGCTCCCCCTGGAGCAAGGTCAATTATTAAATTAACTGCAGGTTCTATTACTATATTCTGTGAAAATTATAAAGTGAACACAGACTCAAAACATACTCACTCTTCAAGTGACCCTCACTCTCTCCAAGAAATAATATCGACGGTGGCTACGGGCCGCTACCCAACTTGCTGGGGCAAGTGTATACGAGTCAGTCAAGTTAGACTACACACAGGGCAGCGCCCCACAGTCAAGTCAGGCCTAATCGACGAGAAGAAGATTATGGCCTACTCACACCTTATCCTATGTTATGAGCAGTGGTAGTAAGGTAAATATGTAATACAGGCATAGCATAAACAAGTTACCAATATAGAACCGATATATGCGGTATACAAGATGATCCGAATATACTGATAATATGTGAAGTGAACCTGATTGTACTAGCTAATTTACCATGAAATATGACCTATCTAAACTATTAATTATTCTACCGTACTACTCGGTAGTATGTATTATGAAATTTGTCAGCGCTTCCCGTAGGGGGGTAACAAAGAATGACAAAAGTAGTTACCTATATAGCGCCGATACATGCGGTATACAAGATGATCCGAATATGCTGATAATATATGAAGTGAACCTGATTGTTCTAGCTAATCTACCATGAAATGTGACCTATACTATCTGAACTATTAATTATTCTACCGTACTACTCGGTAGTATGTATTATGAAATTTGTCAGCGCTTCCCGTAGGGGGGTAACAAAGAATGACAACAGTAATATGATGTATAGGACAAATACAAATATCTATAATTATTGGCTGGTCTGGTACAGTCCAGGTTGGCTGCCGAGGCCTTTCAAGACATACAGAATTGTAGTTTGATAAATCGCCTCCGACCAACAACTGCGACCTCCAATTTAGCCTTTTAGATGTTTGTATGTATATAAATATAATAATACTAGTAATAATATGAAGCGATCACGAGGGGGGGGGGGGGGGGGCGCAAACACATGAGAGAATGTCATTGATTGCAAATTAGCGAGTTGTGGCATTCTTGTGAGAGCGAGCAAAAAGGCGACAAAACGCCAAAGTCCGGACTACGCTCTCATCCCCTGGCCCGCCGCTAGTCGATCGAACTACCTATGGGTGTAATAGGGGGGCAAGTATTTGGAAATGAGGGTCCTCTGGTTGGCGCTGATCCGTCCTTTGTCCCCTAGCTCCAGTCAACTTTCTCCCTAAGATAATTGGTAGATGTGTATGCGAAAAATTAATAACTATATACCGAGGTTATCATGTGTTCAGAAAAGTGAACCTTATGGGTAGATTCAATACGCAAACTGATCGGGTTTCATCGCAATACGAGCACGACCCTCCCTGTCTAGCAAGACGGAAATTTTCTTACCCAGATACATAAATTTCTCTACCGTGAAATGTATTTTGGTGAATAATTATCCACAATATTTTCCTCGGTTGGTACTCTAAGTAATTTGACTATTCCGTCCTTCACGAGTTTTGCAAGAAGATGATACCTCAATATGTTTGGTACGGGCCTCCCCTAACCCCCTCTCGGACAACAATACCGTCCCTTCGTTGTCTTCGAAGAGGGGGGTGGGGCCCTTGAGATTGATTCCGATATCCCTTAGAGATTGCAATATCGCGAGAAGTTCTCTTACTGTCTCGTTAGCTGATACCGTTTCGGATTCCAACGTGGATTGAGCTATTACAAATTGCAGTTTTGAGAACCACGCCACCGGGGTCCCATTGAATAAATAAACATACCGGACCGAGACTTTCGCGAAACTTTATCTCCTGCAAAATCGGAGTCCACAAACCCCACCAACGGATTTTCCGAGATTATCCTATCGACATTAGCAATGATTGGTACGCTGAAAGCTTCCATCCCGGGAATTCCAGATTTTTCTATGGATTCGTTCATCGCATTGGCCGCGGCGCATGATCCATGGTTAGGTTTCCAGTCTTTGGGGAGTTTTGGGGCGGAGAAACAAGATTCTAATAGTTTCCTAAGATTTTTGTCCCCCCTCCGGAAAAACAACGCCCTTGGTGTTAATAACCACAAGAACATGCGATGCGCCATCGCATATGATGTGTCGGGATTGTGGACTTGGGATTTAGCCGCAATACTCAACGGGCAAATAAGGAGGCGCCTCGTATGCACGGCTAAGAAGTTGAGCATACCTATTAGGCATCTTAGGTCATACTTCAATAGCCGGTGGTCCTTCTTGAGAGGTGCCAGATTTTCAGATGTGAACGGGGTTTCAGCGGGTACTTCGTTCATATATCCTAGTTCGTTCAAAATGAGAAGTTCGTATTTGCGTTGGTGTAACGCAATCCCTTTCTCAGTTTGAACAATCTGGATATTCTTGAACTCTGTGGCTTTACCCAGATCTTTGCATCTGAATCCCTCATTCTCAAAGTGCGGCGACCATCTTGAGGTGTCCAGACCTAGTCGCCGCGTGGCATCCGTCATCGGCATGGAAGGATAGGAGTTGTGTGGTTTGAGACTGCTCCCATGTCTTATGAAGGAAGCTCTATCGAGCGTAAAGGTTCTGAACTCAAGTTCCCCCGTGAGTTCCCCGTACAAACATATCGTACCACAACCGACCAGATTCCGGGTGGCCGTATAAGGCCTTCTTCAAAAGCCAAACGTAATCCTCCAATTGGAATTCGGGCGGTGGCCTTACGTAAATGTTGTACGGGATTTTGGCGTGGAGATAGGCCGTGGTAAACTCAATCAGCCATAAGTCGATCCCAAAGCATGCAGCGTAAGATATCATGAGTAAAATTGTCCGATGTTGAGCGGTGGGGGAGTAAGTCTTTTTAGGGTCATACTGGGCGTATGCCTTCAAAAGGTCCCCTCTCAACGTAATTCGGGCTTTATGGAACTCATCTAGCGTACCCTGTTGCTTGACGCCGTGTCTATCCATTTTACCGGAATGATTGGTGTCCCGGACATTCTAGCTTCCTTTTCCTTGCGCCAATCAAAAGCCTTAAGTTCTTTCAGCTGCTCGAACTCTTTCTGCCGAGCTTGCTTACGGTCTTTCGGTTTTGTATCACTGGGAATTCCGGAAATTTCTCACTGACAAGAAAATATTCCGCACGTTCTTCTCGGGCGCATACCGTGACATGTGCGCTCCTTGTCCTTCCCGAGATGATGTTTTCCCCTGAAATTTCGCCTTGTTCGTGCGATCTCCAATTAGAGCTGTGTTCAGCCCTTTGCTCAGCCACCCTTTCCTTCTCCCCCTCGACAAACGCAAATTCGGACTGGTATCAAAGTTTAGGCCACCCGCATTGGGCGCGGCGACTTCACTTTGATTCTCGTCGTCATTTGCGATGGTCGATTGGGGTGGCAGTTTTACCGGGATATGAGCAACGGCATACTTGAGAATTTCCGTATCAATCACTTTGTCGGTAACTCCATCATCAAAGAGGACCGCGTGTGCCGGGAAACGTTTGGTTTGACGGACAACTGGGGCAGCGGGTGCAGATACCGTTCCTTTGCGAACCGCAGTTTGCCAATCATTCCCGTAAGTTTGTTTCGCCCATCCCTCTCCCCACGCTTTAGCCGGAATTTCCATATATATCCCGGACAAATCTTGTCTCTCTTTGATCCTATTTTTCTTTTTCGTGACTTTCGCCTCCCCCTGATCCCCACTGGGCTTAGGAGTCATACCTTTCGGGGTAGGAGGTACTAGGGGTGGTGGGTCAGATCTGTCCTTCCTGACTTCCACTGCCTTAGTATCACCGTTCCCTGGATTGGGGTCATTGGGGGACGCCTCATGTGGGGGCGATCCGGATGATAGACCCCCGGCTGGGGAAGTGTCTCCCCCAGTCGGAAATACCTCTAGATCTACCGCGATCTCCCCCGAAGCACTACCTTGACTTTCTGGGTGTTGTAGGGTTCGTTGGGGTTCGGGAGGGGGCTAATGCCATTTCACTGAAAACATCTCTTCAGAGGTGTTTGTCCCTGCTAGAGATTTAGATGCCTCCCTTTTCCCCAATTTCCAGACATCGAACACGACATCACGAACATTACCGTGTATTTTCCTTGCAACCGGATCATACACCCGATAATATCCTGTATTCCGTTCGTACCCGAGAAATATTACTCTCTTTCCCCTTTCTCCTTTCCCCCTCTTAGCATCCACTTTCATAAAAGCCATGCACCCGATAGATAGACAGGTGATGGAGCACGGGTTTACGTTTGTGGATGACCTCGTAGGGGGATTTCCCTTTGAAGGGTCCATGAGCTATGGGCACGAGATTGCTGAAATACGTTGCGGCTTTCTCTGCTTCCACCCACATAGAGGGTGGAAGTTCGGCGTCGCTAAGGATAGCTCTGGCGGGCCCACCATTATTGTTTTGGTGGGACCTCTCTACCTTAGCGACGACCTGTTTCTCCCCAGTCGGGGCCTCGAGAAAGACCGGCTGATTTACGTCAACCCACTTTTTGAACTCTTTATACATCCCGTACTCTTGGTCGCAAGTAATAAACTTAACCTTCTTTCCTGAGTGTCTCTCAAAGAAGGCGGTAGCTTTGAGAAAACAAGGAAAAAATTCATTCTTGTGACGCAAATAGTAATCAAGTTCAAAGTTGGACGCTAAGCACTTAACGCTAAATTTATATCGCTTACCGTCCCATGATATCGTAACGGTAAATTTATATCGCTTTCCGACTCCCGGTGGGGGACACCGTGCACGAACTTAGACCACTGTCCTGTGCCTGGTTTAACTACCCAGTGGTCCTACAGAACGCTTTCCCTAGCACGGACCCCCTGGATGGAGGAGACACTGGATTGGCAGTCCGGGGCCTACTACTGTTATTCCGAGACGCTGGCATTACCTTCCTCCCGAGGGAGGTTTCGATAGAATCCTGGCTTCCTCACGTAGTTACGACCACTACTTGCAGTCTCTGCTCCACTGACTCTCAATCTGTATCATGGGCCCTTCCCCTCTCTCTTTCTCTCCGCGAAGACGATCCTACCCCCTTTCCCTTAGCCGGGCTCCTGGACAGGTGGCGTCTCGCTTGTCCCATGCCTGGCCCTTTCCTCTGTGCTCACTGCGGAGGAAGTCAAGGAGTTCAGAATCGTGCGATCCGTGAGCATGCAGAATGCCTTCTGCTTGACATCCAACGCCCCGAGGGGCTACTCAATCTCTGCTCCCTAGTACGGTCCGTGCACCGCAATGTTTCCTTCCTCCCGTCCCTCCTCCTCGATCACCGATGGTCACAGGATGGGGAGGCATGTTCCTACACTCTCCAATGCGTCACGTGTGTCCAGATAGAAGGAAATGCGCGGGCTCGGCAACGTCCCCACGCATTCAGCCTTGTTCGGAGCAACTCAGGTGAATGGGTGAAGTGCGATGATTGTTTTGTCTCGGTCCTTCAGAACAGGACTGCATGCCGGTTGATTGCTTCATATGGAGTGCAGCTAGTGTTCAAGCGCTCTGCCTCCTTTCTCCCAGATCCCGGTACAATCGGGCCTCCTTTCCCTGCCGTTCAGCACCCGGTCCTAAGCCTGAGCTCTGCCCCCAGGACTAATCGACAGTACCGAAAGCGCCTCCGGACTATTATTCGGAACCTACGGAAAATGGCAGAGGACAAGAGGAATGAGCATGCAACCAACGCAGCTTCCTTCCATTCTCGGGCGCTCTCTCTCCTTGGGCAAGGGTTATCCATCGAACGTCGTCTCCGCTCCCGAAACCCTGTCCCCTCCTCCTCTCCTCTTGATTTCTCCACTATCTTCAATGTATACAAGCGAGGCATACGAGATCATCTTCCCCAGCCACCTGCTAAGTGGTTCAGGGACTTCATGCAGTCTCATGAAGAGTTACGTGGAGGTGCCCAGGCCACACTTGCCTTTGCCTCTCTTCGATACAATTTGGAGCGGTTCCAAGGCACCAACGTCCTGTCGCTTTCTGCGCACGTACGAGAGCCACTCCTCACTTTCCCGCCGCAAAAAGTTGACCCTCCCGCTGCGCCCCGGATGTCACAAGGAGCAGTCAACTAGTGGTTATGCCAAATGTTCCTCTTACCCCCCTCCTTTGGAGCCCAGCTTCTCCTTCGAGCTCGGAAGCCTTTGGCTGACAGGACAACCAAGGCGATGGAGTCGATAGTCCAGGACGGGAGCCTCATGCTCCTGTCCTCTTGGTTCGCACTTTCCTCCCCCCAGGTGCTTCGGTATGTCCAACGCCGTCGTCCGCGGGTTCTCATTGTTCGGGCGCAGGAAATTAAGGGACGCATCCTGCTTCATCGCATAGCATGCTTTCGTTCCATGGCCGCCGAGGGAGATTTTTCGCCCCGCTTCATGGGCCCGCTTGGCATCTCTCTACCTGCTGTGCATTACAACCGCCTCAAAGCGATTCTGCTGCACACACTGCTTTATATCGACGTCGGTGCTCGTGATGGTCTCCTGGAGCTCTCCACCCCTATTGGTCCCTATGGCCCTGAAGAGTATTTCCGACCTGACTTGGTCCACGCCAGTGCCTCTACCTGGGTCGTTATCAGTGCCATTATGGGGTACCCAGGAGGGGTAAAACCCGTTGGATAACCCCGAGGAGAGTGGGATGCCATGGACGGACAGCGATGACGAGGAGCACGCCCTTGCCTCATTGGCCCACCTCAGTCGGAAGGAGCGGCTAGTGGATTCCATCGAAACCCACCGTTTAGAGGCCCCCCCTGCAACGATGGATACAGGCCAGGATTGACATCGCCCGCGCTCGTTTGGAGCACAATTTCTTTTCCAATGACGTCCCTACTGCTCCCCCTCCCTCTTCCCCGCCCGGACGTGGGGAACATGTCCCGAGTCCACCACCCCTTCCGTCATCGGTGGAGGAGTTAATTGAGTCTGGGGCTCCCCCAACAGCTGAGCGTTGCGGAGAGCCTGCAGGCGGCCCAACCCCCCCAGGCTACATTGAAACAGGCCATCCAAGCTGCAATAGCTGCCGGACCACAAGTTAGTGAAGCTGCTCTTCCTGCTGCCCTGTTCCTGCCCCGCCACTTGCTGACCAGATCGCTCAGCCGCTTCCGTCACCGTAGGGGGCATCCACGACCTCCCAAGTCTAGGCGGAAGGTTAGGAAGGTTCCCCGCATGGTAACTGCCCTTCAGTCCATCACGAGAGCCCTTCAGAGACGGATCCCGCGAGATCCCAGGTTCCCACCTGACCAGGCTCTGGTTAAATATTTGTCGTACGTTGCGAATGGAAGGGGAGCTGGTCGGGCACATCCTGGAAGAGCCAAGGTCGGCTGACCCGCTAGACTTATCTTCTGTGCTCCCTGACGCGCTGAAAGTCCTAGCCAAGGCCAAACGCAAGATCAACATTCGTCTCGAGGAAATCAAACGTGCCAAACGGGAGTCCAAGCAGCCGAATAGGCTCCTCCAAAACCAAGCCTTTGACCGGAACCAGCACCAGTTCCTCCTCCACGTCCAGTCGGGTTCGGCCATGGAGACTGCCCCTCCGGAGGCTCTCCGGGAGCACTATGCTGACCTCTACCGCACCCGCGTCTCCAGCTTGGCGGATGAGGAGCGCCGGCTTCACCAAGTGTTGGGGCCTGGAGCTACTATCTGGGTCCCACCAGAGGAGGCCAAATACAACCAACGAGAGCTCCTGCTGGGGAGCGATAGGTTCCGAGCGCCGATCCTCAGGACGGGGGAGAAGATCGACAGGGGGAAGTTCACGGTCCTGAAATTCCGAGGGACCGCGGAGACTGATCCTCTTCTCAACCATTCCCCCAGCGAGACGGAATCTCATATCCAGTCCACCGCCGAGGCTGCGTTATAGGGAGCAGTCATGCGGACGCGCTCCCTCCTTGACGCCTGCACGGCACCAACTCTTCGCTAGTACACAGTCCAGTTCCCGCCTGACGATGACAGCGAACGGAGGCCAAACCGTAATTCCGAGGAGCGCAAGCGGTGGACGGTGGCCAACCTCCCCTTTCAAGACGACTATGTAGCTCCACCCGTCGACCTAGTCCCCAAACTCATGGAATTCCTGGAAGCAGAGGCCTGGGAATACCTGCCTGCTGGGGCCGACACCCGGGGACTTATCATCAGACTTCAATCCAACGCCTTCGCTTTGCGGTTCAGCTCTCTCCCTGCCAAATTTCAGGAGCGTTTCCCTGTGTCTCGCCTGGCCCCGTGGCTTGATCGGCCAGAGGAGCTTTCCCCGGAAACTCTGTCCCCATATGACGCTGTCATCGTCCCCGATGGATGTTGCTTTCCCGAACTTGGAAACGCGGCTGGCTTTGGAGCCTTCATCTTTACAGTAATGAGATTATCGCTATCTAGGGGAACGTTGATAACCCAGCCACTAGTGGGGAACAGGAAGCGCTGGCAGTGATGGCCGGTGGTCTTCAATTCATCAAAGAGATGGAATGGAAGCCTCGACGTGTACATGTATTCACGGACTACCGGGCCCTCACTGACGCGAACCTGGAAGGAGAGGCCCATGAGCTGTTCAAAAAGCGCGCGAAGCCACCCATCTGGGACGCTATCTTTCGCTTCCACATGCAGACGGCCCCGATTTCCTTCCACTGGGTGAAGTCTCATCAAGAGCAAAGCTTCGAGTGGGCGTTCCGACTTAACGAGTGTGCAGAACGCCTCGCCAAATGGGCTGTCCTGCGGCGGGCGAACCGCCTGGAGAAGATTAGGGATTGGGAGAAGCTTCGTATGAACCCGCCCCGCGATTCCAACGGCCGTCCCTACCTTATTGAGCCTTTCAAGGAATCCCGTATTCCCGGGGACCGTGTCAAGCAGGTTGTCACAATCTACAAGTGCCTCCCTCCACCCCTTTCCCGGGAGCAATCCCTCGATCTGGCACGGCGACCGTTCTCCCTGGGAGAGCTGGAGCATGCCAGCCAGGCAAAGAAGGGGTCTGCCCCAGGGGAAGATGGGATCCCCCCTGACCTCTTCAAATTCCTTTCACAGGACGCGAAGATCAATTTGGGAGCTTTCTTCACGAATTGCTGGAATGAGAGACGAATGAGCAATTTGGAAGCCGGGATTACTCAGCCAGATTTGGAAAGGTACGGGGAGAGGCGCCAACGTGACCGATTCGCGTGGGATTACAGTATCCAACGCAATCCTTAATCTGTACGAAAAACTTGTCACGTACCGGGTAGAGTCCTTCAAACTCCACACAGGATGCATCCGACAGACTTCCAAGGCCAACACAACGACAGTGAGCGGATGCGATAAATGGAACATGGTGTTACGGTTGATGCTGGCTGATCTACGAGCGGCCCCCAAAATAACGGGCAGGAAAAAGACTTTGATTATCTTTTCCACCGACATACGCAAGGCGTTCGACCGTGCGGAGCTCACATACATCTGCGAAGCATACTCCCATGTGGTTGCGAAGAAGGACGAATTTCCCGAACTGTTTGGGTTCCTCCGCCATCGGTTCAAGGACTCCCCCCTCAAACTGAAGGTGCCGGACTCTACGGGGAAGCCCATCATTCTGTCCGAAGAAATCCAACGCACCCGGGGTATCCCTCAAGGTGGCTCGCTAAGCCCGGGTACATATGGGGTACTAGACGATTACCTCACCCGCCTGTGTCCCGCCCAACAATTCATGCCAGAAGGGTATCGTTTCTACGACGGGACTGACAGCGAGGAGTCGTTCTCAGAACACCTCCGTATACCCCGTGCGCCCCCCTATGACTGCGGATCACAAGTTTGCTGATGATAACTGGGCTGCCATCGGCGGCGACGGCCTCCCTGAGTTATTCATTCCCGAGGCACAGAAAGGCTTCTCCCTCCTTTGCATGCAGCTACGGGCAGCACGTTAGATTTGCGCGGCGGAGAAATGCTCTATCATCTGCCTGGTCAGTGAAGTTGGAAAAGGTGTCTACGCGGTCCCGATTACCCTCACTGCACCTGGGCACGACCCTTCACGTGGTCCTACTACGATTCGAAACCGCTCGGCTACTGAAGTCTTTCGTTTTCTGGGCCTCCACACTGACGGGAGCAATAACCCGCAGATCCAACGGGACTACGCGATCTCGAGTTCGTTGCCACAGCCCGGATGGTTCACAGCCTCAACCTATCGCCTGCACGGAAAAGGATAGCTCTCACCAATCTCCTCACCAGCATCCTCGATTTTTCCTTTGGCTTGACCCCCTTTCCCCAAAAATTGCTCCGGGACCTTGACACAGCCTTCCGGGATCACATCAGGGAGACCCTTCAATTATCTCATCAGGAGATTCCTAACTCGGTACTCTACGGCCCACTTGGGACGGGTGGGGGTTTCGGTCTCCATCTGTTTTCCACTCGCTACTACCTACGAACGTTCACGGTCTTCATCAAATGCCTCCTATCGACCGATCCATATGTCCAATATGCGGTTGATGCTCACCTACGCCTAGCATGGGACTATTACTTCCCCAAGGAGAGAGCGCTTTGTCCTCAGCGCCTTCCCCTCCGGACTCACCGAAAGTCTTCCAACATTACGCGATCCCACCAGCCGAGTCGCCCGCTCTTTCCTTTTCGGTGGGCCGGGGACGGTGGACCCCGCCCGCCACCAGCGTATCCACCGATTCATCCGCCGGACATTTGGCGCATGCATTCTGTCTTCCACGGGGTTGAGCACCCACGGACTGCATCGTCCCAGCTTTCTACTCGCGCTACGTAAACGCTGTGAACCGAGGGACTCTCCAAGATAATCCCCCCTTGCCAGAGGACATCAATAAACAGTGCCCCAAGCTTCCAGACCCTCCTGACCAACCTTTCCTGGGATGGCAAGGTCATCTATATGTTAAAGGAGGACCGTCGTGACGGACTCATGGTGCTTCACTGGATTCGAGCCTGCAGAGCACTTGGGATAGATGTTAACCCCCGCATTCCTCCAGGGCATGTCAGCGACTCGTCATGGCCTGAAGGGAGACAGCAGCAGACCGATGCAGAAAATAGGCTCGCTCAGTTCAAGGAAGCTTATGACGTTCCCCCAGCCCGCTACGAATGGAATGCACTAGAGATTCCAGTTGTCATCTCAGTTACCAACTTGCTCACCAAGGAGACGGTAGCATCAGGTGCAGTGGAGCAGGCCATCGCCTTAGTTAAAAAGAATTGGGCCTCCTACAACCTTTGGAAGCTGCGTCAACGATGCTCGGAGGATGCAAAGAAAGTAAAGGCGGCGCCCCGGTTCGGCCTGACTTGGGGGATTCGGTCTGAGATCACCAACCGTTTCCTCCATCCCAACGGTGGTCTCTCGGGAAGGGAGGTTGCCATTATACTCAAGTGTCAGCTGGAGGTCTGGCCCACTCCGGCCAGAATTAGCACAGTCATTACCAAGGGCGCCACCTCGACGACCTGTCCCTACGGCTGCAAGGTCACGGGGAGCATCAGCCACTACATGCTTTCTAGGTCCTCCTTCCATTCAGAGGCCCCCCGACCCGTCCGCGGCCGGGGCCGGCCGGCAGCCGGCGGGCGGGCACGGCGGGGGCACCAGGCGCACCCGCCACTCCTGCGGCGGCGGCGGCCGGAAGTCGGGGGGCGCGCCGGGCACCTGCAGGGACGCCACCACCGTCCGCTCGGCCGCGCTGGCCCCGAAGGCCGCCGGCGGCACGCGCGCGCGGGCGAAGCCGGCGGCCGGGCCCGCGGACCACCCCGCGTCCTCCAGTGCCCCGCCGGCCGGCGGGGGCGACGCCCACGCCAGGCGCACCCAGCCCCCGGCCGGCGGCAGGGGCAGGCCGGCCTCGTCCAGCAGGACCCAAGCCACGCGCAGCAGGTCATAGTCGCTCGCCCCGTACACCTCGGGTGTCTGCACGTACAGGGCGAAGCCCGCGGGCGGCCGGGGCGGGCGCGGCGCGGCGGCCGCCGCCACCCAGCCCCGGCCCGCGCCCAGCTGTACCACGGAGGGCTCGTCGCCCCAGGCGAGCACGGCGGCCGTGTCCTCCTCACCGGCGGCCGGCGGCGGGGACGCCGGGCAGGCCTCCGGCAGCAGGCCGGGGGCGGCGAGCGGCCAAGGACGGGGCCCGAGCTCGCAGATTTCCGGCTGGCACACCACGGGCTGCGGGCTGGGCGACGCGGCCGGCCGCCCGGGTGGGCACGGCGCGGCGGGGCAGAGCCTGCCCCGCGCGCGGCAGCGCCCGCGCCGCGGCGCCCAGACGGACGGCCGGGCACTCCAGGGCAGCACCACGGCCAGCACTAACAGCACGCACAAGAGCGGGAGCCACACCCAGCCAGGAACGTCGGGGCTCGGGGCCAGAGCGCGGGCGGGCCTGCGCCCCGTAGGCACACGACCCTGCATGTGCTCTCTCCAAGCCTAGCCGAGCACCCTAACCCACTCTAAGTTGCTACTTTGCACAGACACCAGGGCCCGGCCGCTGCGCCGGACGCGCGCGGGGCGGGGAGAGGGAAGGGGGAAAGACCCCTGGGAGGAGGGAGGAGTGGCGGGCGGGGCTGTCGGCCGGCCAGCCCCCCCCCTTCCCTCCGCCGCGGCACTCCGGACGGGGCCGCCCCCCCCCCCAACGCGCCCCGGGGAGGGCGTGGCCGGCGCGCGGGGTGGTGCGTGCCCCCGGAGCTGTGTTCAGGACGGGGCAGCCGAACAGCAGAAGCCCCCCGCTGGTTTCCTCCGGGTGGGCGATGGCGCACCAGGCGGCGGAGGCCCTAGCGCTCGTCGAGCTGTACACCCGGGGGCGTCATATAGCTCCGGCTTAATAGTAGGCCCGGCTCTGCACGGCACGTCGACCAAGACAGTAAAAGAAAGCCCAGACCTCCGCTCGGCTCCCTGGGCGCACGCCAACCCGCCCCCTCTCTGGCCCTTCCGTCTCTAGCTTAGGTTACAGGTGCCGTGCCTCGGCCGGGAGCTTGAGCCGGCCGGGCGCCCTCCGAAGCATCCGGTGGTTTTTATTGTGACGACGACCCAAGACCACAGCGGGCAGTATTCTAGCCGGGCCCGGAGCAACGCGCGCAGAGTGAGCGATGCCTCCCCGGGGAAGTGCTCGCCTCAGCCTGCGCTCGGCGGAGAGAGACCGCGGCCGGGTCCCGGCCGGGTCCAGGCCGGCGGGCACGGGCGCACCGGGCGGCGGGGGGGGGGGGGGGGGGGGAGCTAGCGGCGGGTACGGGCGCACCGGGCCCCGGCTACAGGTAGCTCGTGATGCGCTGGAGGCCCACCACGGGGGGCACGTCATCCTTGTAGCCCGCGCCCGCCTCTTCCCGCCCGCCGGCCTCCGGCGCTGGGGCCACGTCGCGGGCCGCGACATAGACGGGCGGCAGGGGCCGCCCGACGGGCCGGGCTGCGGCTAGCAGGGCGGCCAGGCACCACCCCTGCAGGCCCGCCGAGGCCACGCCCCAGGCGATCCGGCCCCGCCCAGCGGTAGAGTAAGCACACCACCACAGGGTCCAGCCCGCCCACCAGCAGAGGGCGGCCGCGCGGCCGTGCGCCAGGCGCTGCGAGTAGAGCAACCCGGCCAGCAGGGCCGTCAGTGTCCCCAGCAGGGCGGGGGTGGCGGCGGGGGGGCTCCGTCTAGCAGGGGCAGGCACAGGACTCCCGCGCCGGCCAGCAGCCAGCCGAGCGCCGCGCCGCCACTGTTCCCCACCGTGAGGCACCCCCAGCCTAGGCAGTCCAGCGCCCAGGTCCAGCGGGGTTCGAGCGCCCAGGGCACCCCTGGGCACTCTCGCACCTCCTCCAGCGCCAACGTGCGGACCCAGGCCGAGCCTGTCAGCAGCAACAGGATGGCGCCGTGCCACCCGGCCGGGGGGCCACGGCACAGCAACGCCAGCAAGCTGCCCGCTAGGAGCCCCGCCGCCTGGCTGGGCCAGAAGCTGACGTACATACCACAGGCAGATCAGAGTGATAGTAAGACCCCCCTCCTCCTCTTCCTCCCCACTCGTGGGCCCCCCCGCGGGGAGAGGGGGTTCGGACGGGAGCAGCAGTGGCGGGGGGGGGGGGGGGGGAAGGAGGGAAGAACAGCGGTCAAAAAAAACGAACACGAGAGACGACACGAGCGGCTGGGGGGGAGAGAGGGAGCAGGTGTCAGGGGGGGGGAGCCACCCGGCGCTGCGCCGGCGCGGGGAGGGAGCGGCGCGGGGGCGTGGCTCAGGGGCCCGCGGGCGAGGCCCTGGCCCCGAACCTGGCCCGGGCGAGCGGGCCGACCAACCCCGCCGCCAGGCGTGCCCAGCCCCCGCAACCGACGCTGGCCAGGGTCTGGACCCCCAAGCAGCAGTCGTCCGAATCCAGTTCCAGGAGGCGCCTGGCACAAAAGAGCAGGACCTCCAGGCTGCCGTGCCGGGCCAGCGCCTCGCTCGCGCTCTGGCACGCCAGGGGCTCCCAGAAGTGCTGGCCCCGCAGCCGGTGGCGGCGCAGCCCCTGGCGGTACAGAAACGCCTGCAACCACCGGCGGCTGAAGAGGCGGTGGCTGGCGAGCCGGTCGGACTTCACGTGCCGGCACAGCAGGTCAAGGTAGGCCTCCCAGCCACAGTCCAGGGCCTCCACGGCGTAGATGGTCCAGAACTCAAACCCGCCCCTCGGCAGCACCTCGTGGAGCAGCACGTCCCAGGCCGCGCAGAAGCGCGGTGTGCCCGCCTGGCCACGCCACCCGGCGCGGTGTCCTATAGCTGTTCCTTCTTCCTTCTTTCTTTCTTTCTTTCATATACGCTTTACGACGTGCATCTGTGTCTTTCGACCGTTTGAACAGATCCTAGCGGGCTGCCACGCTCAAGGCCAAATGCTCCCCCAGAAAACAAACCCGTTACGTCGGTGTCCCTGTTGCTGGTGGTTGTAGTGACGGTACCTGCAACCGCTACGGGTTTACTATCTTTCCCATTTAAGAATGTACATTCAATTTAGCAAAATAAATAAAAAAACATGTGCGCTCCTTGTCCTATCCGAGATGATGTTTTCCCCTGAAATTTCGCCTTGTTCGTGCGATCTCCAATTAGAGCTGTGTTCAGCCCTTTGCTCAGCCACCCTTTCCTTCTCCCCCTCGACAAACGCAAATTCGGACTGGTATCAAAGTTTAGGCCACCCGCATTGGGCGCGGCGACTTCACTTTGATTCTCGTCGTCATTTGCGATGGTCGATTGGGGTGGCGGTTTTACCGGGATATGAGCAACGGCATACTTGAGAATTTCCGTATCAATCACTTTGTCGGTAACTCCACCATCAAAGAGGACCGCGTGTGCCGGGAAACGTTTGGTTTGACGGACAACTGGGGCAGCGGGTGCAGATACCGTTCCTTTGCGAACCGCAGTTTGCCAATCATTCCCGTAAGTTTGTTTCGCCCATCCCTCTCCCCACGCTTTAGCCGGAATTTCCATGTATATCCCGGACAAATCTTGTCTCTCTTTGATCCTATGTTTCTTTTTCGTGACTTTCGCCTCCCCCTGATCCCCACTGGGCTTAGGAGTCATACCTTTCGGGGTAGGAGGTACTAGGGGTGGTGGGTCAGATCTGTCCTTCCTGACTTCCACTGCCTTAGTATCACCGTTCCCTGGATTGGGGTCATTGGGGGACGCCTCATGTGGGGGCGATCCGGATGATAGACCCCCGGCTGGGGAAGTGTCTCCCCCAGTCGGAAATACCTCTAGATCTACCGCGATCTCCCCCGAAGCACTACCTTGACTTTCTGGGTGTTGTAGGGTTCGTTGGGGTTCGGGAGGGGGCTAATGCCATTTCACTGAAAACATCTCTTCAGAGGTGTTTGTCCCTGCTAGAGATTTAGATGCCTCCCTTTTCCCCAATTTCCAGACATCGAACACGACATCACGAACATTACCGTGTATTTTCCTTGCAACCGGATCATACACCCGATAATATCCTGTATTCCGTTCGTACCCGAGAAATATTACTCTCTTTCCCCTTTCTCCTTTCCCCCTCTTAGCATCCACTTTCATAAAAGCCATGCACCCGATAGATAGACAGGTGATGGAGCACGGGTTTACGTTTGTGGATGACCTCGTAGGGGGATTTCCCTTTGAAGGGTCCATGAGCTATGGGCACGAGATTGCTGAAATACGTTGCGGCTTTCTCTGCTTCCACCCACATAGAGGGTGGAAGTTCGGCGTCGCTAAGGATAGCTCTGGCGGGCCCACCATTATTGTTTTGGTGGGACCTCTCTACCTTAGCGACGACCTGTTTCTCCCCAGTCGGGGCCTCGAGAAAGACCGGCTGATTTACGTCAACCCACTTTTTGAACTCTTTATACATCCCGTACTCTTGGTTGCAAGTAATAAACTTAACCTTCTTTCCTGAGTGTCTCTCAAAGAAGGCGGTAGCTTTGAAAAAAACAAGGAAAAAATTCATTCTTGTGACGCAAATAGTAATCAAGTTCAAAGTCGGACGCTAAGCACTTAACGCTAAATTTATATCGCTTACCGTCCCATGATATCGTATTCCACCAACCCTGGGTATCCATGAAGAGTTGGATCCCGGGTCGGTGCTGTACAATATGATGGTTCTTTTTGAAGTGTGGTGTCTTTTTGATCTTATTCCGCAAACACCACTCACACTTCATTATTCGTTCTCTCCACTCTTTCCCCACTAGTATCTTTACTCCCATATACTTAGCCATTCTTTCCATGGCTTTTACCCCTCTGTGTTTACACATGCGGTGAAATACAGTGGCGTGTATGTTTTCATGGTAGTGGGGACGGACAACAGGACACAGCACTTTGTCATCGTCCTGGTTTGCTCTCTCAGCTCTCTCTGTATCTATCTCTGAGTAGAGTAAGGTACGTAAGTACGAGATACATCACATTGCCAACCACATACACAAGGAGACGAAGAACAGTATATGTCATGATACACAGGTAAGTTGGCCTTTTGAGAAAGGTGAGAGGATAGTTGTCAAGCTTGTACCCCCGAGCCCGATGGATCATCGGACTCGGGAGCCTCACTTGTTTCAGGAGGAGAGGTGGGTTGAGTGGTTGTTTCCGTGTTGAGGGAGACTTTGTAGTGGGTTCATACCACTCATTGGGGCTTAGGGGTTTGGTCCCTGGGGCGTAAAAAACCGTGAGGTTGTTAGGTAGAGCTCTCCCCTAGCTACTATCTGTTTCTCCTCGATTCGGACAGGTTTGTTTAGGACGATGACTTGACTGTTTTGATGCACTACGGCAAGCCCTTTTCGCACCCATGCTGAGGTTGCGACTAGCCTATACTTTAAATGTGGGTTATAGGTGGTATGCGAATCAAATACACAGACTTCATCCCCGTGAGAACCAGAGAGGTTCATTTGAACCTTGCCTTTATACTCAGTCCTAATGCTCCCTTTTGCAATTCTGAACTTCTGTGGGGCCCTCACAAGTTTGACGAATGTGGTTTTGTCGGGGGACTGTGTTTCACTCACACCACTGTCATCTACCTACACAATACTACTAGCTTTAATGTCACTGTCTGTCTCATTCCCCATCAACATAACAGCGCATTCAGCATGTGAGTTGTCTTGTGTTGCAGTGGTTGTGCTTTGTGTGTTGGTGGTAGTGTCGTCGGTCTGAGAACTATCCGTCGTTTCATCCTCTTCCGGTGGTGTCTTACTACCCAACACGGCTTCAAATTCCTCTATCTCTTTTAACATGTAGGGAAAAGAAGAGACAATGCCACGTGCAAATGGGTCTTCGTGTTTGGTAGCCATAGTTATTATACAGTCATGTTCGCATAATACACCTCTGTGTAAAACTCATCGTACTCCCCACTCCTAGTTACGATCTGTCCATCTTTCACTGTCCTATTCTTAAACCCCTGGGCGAGGGCAATGCGAAGTCGTTGCAACTCTTCAATGGGGGGAAGTCCCCCACTGCCCAACGCCTGTTTACCCTCTACCGGCCCTACTTTCCCCCGTTCGGAGGTCGTAGAAACGGTTGGTTGGTTGTTTGGGGTTTCTCCCTGCTCTAGATCTCTTTCAGGTGGGACAGACACAGCACGAGACACAGTATGTGCATGAGCTAGCAACACTGACGTCAAAGGTGTGGTATGTGGTACAAGAGGTGCGGACAACACACTTAAGGGCTGTGCTTGGGGTGTGGGTTGTGCTTGAGATGTGGACAACGTAAATAAGAGGTACAAACTGTCCTACCCCTTCACCTACTCCCTCTACTCCCCCTACTCCTATCCCTCTCCTATGTATGTTCTGTATAGTAGTGGTAGGTGTAGTGGTAGTAGTAGAGAATGAAACAGGGTTAGATGAGGGACGATTCACTGTATGCTGTCTCCATAGGGAGATTTTAGTGAATAAGGTAGTAGGTTCAAGAGTAAGAGCGTCGTAAGGGGGTAGAAGACCTAGGTTCAATTTCTCCCTATACTTAGCTAGTATTTCCCCCCTCTTTCTCTCTTGCTCAAGGTGCCTGCCACAGAAATCATGATCTACTAACCTAGCAGCACATTCCCCACCTTCCGGGACATCATGCAGCTGCTCGGGCCCGCCGACTGCACCGTGCCCGCCTCCCTCACGGCCCCGCGCGCGCCGGGCGACTGCAACTGCTGGCTCACGGCGACCAGGCAGCGCTGCCTGCGCACGGAGCAGGGGCTCGGCGGCGTCCGGTGGGAGCCGGGCGCGACCGACGAGGCCTTCCTGGACCTGACCAACGGGGGCGCGTGCAACCAGGCGTCGGACCTGACGGCGGCCTTCTACTCCTTCTTTCCGGGCTGGCCGGCCGTGGCGACGCTGCGCTCCTTCGCGGAGCTGAACCAGCTGCTGCGCGCCTGGTGCGAGCAGTCGTCCCTGCCCGACCAGACGGGGGCGAACGCGTCGTACGCCAACACCAACCTGTACCAGCTGTCACGCGAGGCGGAGCTCGGCGACGCGGCCGGCTCGCAGGAAAAGCTCGGCGTGTGGCAGCGCCTGGCGGCGGCGGGGACCGGCGCGCAGGCCTGCGCGACGCACTGGGCCGACCTGGAACCCCAGACCAAGCAGCTGCAGGAGCGCACCGGCGACCCGCGGGCCTACACGTTCCCGCTGCTCTTCTACAAGAGCGCCCAGTTCGCGACGCAGTTCTTGCGCCTGAAGCAGCTTAGCCGCATCTTCCTCGAGGTGTACGGGGACCTGCCCGACGACCTGAGCCTGGGGGAACGGGCCTTCTTCACGGCCGCCCCCGCGCAGACGCGCGCGCCACAGCTCCCGCCGCCGCTGGCCGCGCTGCAGTGGGTGCCCCCGCCCCAGCCCCAGCGCTGCGCCACGTTGACGGCCGCCTTCGCCACGCCCGAGCTGCTGCCCCTGTGGCTGCTGCGCCACGTGGAGACCAGGCAGGCCTTCCGGCTGCGGCTCACGGACCCGCGCACGGGGCGGACGCACGAGCGCGCCCTGGAGCCGGTCCGGCGGCACCAGTTGCCCGAAGAGTCCATGCTGGTGCTGGGCTACCTGGCCTGCCTGCACTTCTGGTGCGGCTTCCAGGCCGGCTACGGCTTCGTGTACGACGTGCTGCCGTACGAGGTCAGCGGCCACCCGCTCGCGGCGCTGCGCTCGACCGACTACGCGCTCTTTACTTTGCGGGACCAGGACGGGCGGCCGGACCAGAACGCCCACCTGCTGTACCCGCTCGAGTGTGCGCGGCCCTGGGCGGGCGGCGCGTGCGCGCCCCGCAACGTCCTGAACCGCCCCCGGGTTCCCCTGGCCGCCGCCGACGACAACGCCGCCCGCGCCTGGAAGGAGCAGCACGGCAGCGCCCGCTTCGAGCCCGCCCGCGCCGGCACTACCCCGGCCGACAGCCGCAAGCGGCTGCGGGAGCCGGACGGGGGGGGGCCGTGGCGGCAGCGCCGCTGCGAGGACGCGCAGGAGCGGGGGGAGGGGCCGCTGTTCGAGCTGCTGCGCACGCACTGGTGGCCCGAGGTCCGGTTCTGGGAGGGCGAGACCCTGGACAACCTGGGCGGGGAGTCGGGGCTGCTGCGCCTGGGCCAGCGGACCTGGAACGAGCGCCTCACCTTCCGGGTGCCGGGCAGCGCCTTTGCCCGCCGGGCGGACCTGCGCAGCGCCTGCCCCAGCGCGGCCCTGGCCAAGCTCGTGCCCCGGGCCGGCGGCCAGGAGCCGGGGCTGCGCCTGGTGCTGGACTACACCGCGCAGGAGGCCGGGTCCCGGAACGGGAGCGGGCTGTACGTGGCCCTCACGACGACGGCCGCCAACGAGACCGTGGCCGCCGAGCTGCGCGCCGCGGGCCGCTACGTGCTGGATGTGCCCGGCACCGACGCGCCGGCCGAGCGTGTCCGGGCCCTGGCCGCGGGCACGAGCGGCCTGGTGGGCGCCCTGTGGTCCTTCCCGCACGGGCCGGCGGAGACGCCGCCGGGGCCCGCCGCCGGCTGGCCCGCGGCGGGCGGCGTCCGCTGCTGGGACCTGTCCCTGGACCAGACGCGCTACGCGCCCGCCGGCTCCTTCTTCACGGCCCACGTCGACAGCGCGCCTGCCGTGGGGTCACAGCTGGCGCAGCTCCAGGGGGGCATAGTGGCCGCGGCCGCGGCCGCCTCCTTTGCGGCCAGCGCGCGCGTGCAGTCGACCATGGGCCTGCTGCTCGGGCTCGCGGGCGCGCGGGGGCTGGACCCGGAGGTGCAGGCCGAGCGGCTCAACTGCTGGCAGAACCAGCAGGACGCCCTGCGCGACAGCATCCTCCGCGCCCTGGCCCTGAACCGAGCGCAGGTGCGCGACCGGGCCGAGGCGTACCAGGACGTCGCGGCCGCCGTGGCGCGCGCCCTGGCGGCCGCCGAGAAGGCGCTGCGGGGCTACGACGAGGACGAGGCCAGCCTCCGCCTGGCGCTGAACGAGACCAGGGACCGGCTGGCCAGGGCGAAGCAAGAGACAGGGAAGCTCGACCAGCTGCGCGTGCGTGCCAACGAGCTCACGGCCGCCGCGGGGGCGGCGCTCGCGAACCAGGGCCTCTTTGAACAGGTGCTGGACGCCTTTGTGGACACGGAGCGGCCGCCCCGGTACTTCAACGGGCTGGGCGTGACGCCGCTGGCGCCGCCCTCGCCCGCCAAGCAGGACGCGCTGGCACGCTTCGTGGCCGCCCTCAAGCGGTTTGGCCAGGACTTCTGGGAGGGGCTGCAAGACGTAGTGCGGGCGGTGGCCGACTGTGTGAAGAAGGGCATCCTCACCTGCCTGCCGGATATTTGCCCCCCCCCCCCCGGACCGAAAACCGCTGGGTTTCATCCGCGTCCCGAACCGGGGCCTCTTTAACCGCAAAGTACCGCCGTGCCTAATTGTCAGGCCGCTGTATTTCTGGGGAATCAGCCTCCTGGTGGCGGCGCTAGTTGCGGGGGTGCTCATTTGCGTGCTCCGGTGCGTAGTGTGTGGTGGCTGTGGCAGAAGAAGCCGGCAGGGGGGGGGCCTCCGCGGCGGGCGGGCGCGCCGGGAACGCGCCGGGCGGCGAGTGAACTAAAATACGCAAGGTGTGGCACCAGTTTTTAAGTAAAAGAAAACTTAACCCAGAGGTTGGCAGGTACTGACCGATGCCGGCCGAGCCCGTACGAGGGGATGCGTGTCTCTCTCTCTCTCTCTCTCTCTTGCTTGTTTGCTTGCTTGCTCTCTCTCTCTCTTTCTCTCTCTCTCTCTCTCTTTCGCCCGCACACCGACACAGACGCCACGGTTTTTAGCACGCCAGCTGCTGCGCCCAGTAGGAGTAGTAATTCGACAAGGAGGGGACGTACGCCGGGGGCGCCGACGGGCCGGGGGCGTACGCCGGGGGCGCCGCCGCGCCGCCCGTGCGCTGGGCCGGGGGGGGGCCACACACGGGCTGCGCCTGCTGCACGTGCCAGCACACTGTGCAGACAGAAGCTGGTTGGCTGGGTTCCGCCTCCACCGGCTGCTGCTGCGCCAGGCCGCACGCCGTGCAGACAGTCCACGACTGGCTGGGCTCGGCCTGCGCCGGCGGCTGCTGCTGCTGTACGTGCTGGCACACCGTGCAGACAGTCCACGACTGGCTGGGCTCGGCCTGCGCCGGCGGCTGCTGCTGCTGTACGTGCTGGCACACCGTGCAGACAGTCCACGACTGGCTGGGCTCCGCCTGCGGCTGCTGTACCAGCACGCAGGCGGTGCAGACAGAGGGCTGCTCCTCGGATTTAGCCTGGGCCCGGTGCTCCTGGCAGGTCGTCCAGCTGACGGACGACTCCCTGGGGTCGGCCTGCGCCAGCGGCTGGTGCTTCTGGGAGATCGTGCAGAAGAAGGTCGACTCGCTGAGCTCCGCCTCTGCCACTGGCAGCTGCTTCCGCGCGCAGCTGGGGCACACAAAGGTGGTGCTGTGCGAGACCGAGACCGCCTCCTGGGCCGCCCCCGCCGCGGCGGGCCCCCGGCCGTCCGGCAGCTTCCGCGCGCAGCTGGGGCACACAAAGGTGGTGCTGTGCGAGACCACCTCCTGGGCCGCCCCCGCCGCGGCGGGCCGCCCGCCGTCCGGCAGCTTCCGCGCGCAGCTGGGGCACACAAAGGTGGTGCTGTGCGAGACCGAGACCACCTCCTGGGCCGCCCCCGCCGCGACGGGCCGCCCGCCATCCGGCAGCTTCCGTGCGCAGCTGTGGCACACAAAGGTGGTGCTGCGGGAGGGCTCCCGCGCCGCGTCACAGCTGACGCAGATCCACGGCAGAGTGACGCTGGCCTGGCCCCCGGGAACAGGCTTCGGCGCCCCCCGCAGCACCTCCTCGGCCGCCTTGAGGGGCACTAGCCCCGCGGCGTAAAACAAGATTTCCGCCTCGCCTGGCGGGACGCCCTCCATGGACAGCTGGACGCTCTGGGGGTCCAGAACGGTGTCCCCCAGCTCCTGCCGGGCTTGGGCCAACCTCCGGCAGAACTCCTGGTACGCCGTGATGGGTACCTTGAAGACATGCGTGTCCGCCTCCACCTGCAGCGTCTCCTGGACCGCCGACGTCAGGAGCGCTGGCACGGGCGGCGACCCGGACAATGACAGAGAGTCGGCCGCGCCACGCTCAGGGACCCGGCTACCAGCCTGTGACTCGCTCAGCGCTACCGGCGGCTCGACCACGTGCGCCCCGTTCAGAGAAGCGAAGATGGGCTCGAAGGCACTGTCTGCCTCCCGTCCCTCAGGCTCGCCTGTTGTGCCCGGCCGTGGTTCCCTTGCGCTCTGGGCCGGCGGGGCCCCCGCCCGGCCTTTGTCTCGCACCCGCTGCATAAGTTGCACGTACCACAGTTGCACGAACACCTGCTGGGCCGGGGTCAAGGGGGCCGACGACGGCATGGCCCACTGCGCCCACCCCTCAGTCGTCTGCTTCACGTGCCGCTCCAGCTCGGCCTGGTGGTCGTACCCCGCGACAGTCGAGCGCAACAGCGACAGGTAGTGCGGCGAAGTACCCGGAGAGTCTGTGTGCGGGTGGGTAAAAGCGAACGTGCCGGGCTGCTTGGCCGAGTCGGCCAGCGTGTGCGGCTCCTGGCGGCCCGGCTCCCGATAGCTCACCCGCAGCGAGGTGCCGCTCTCGGCCGGCTCGCGCGCGGCCGCCAGCAGCAAGGGGACGAAGCCCGCCCCCTTGACCTCCCCCAGCGGGTTCGGCACCGGCTGTCCCGCCCTCACCTGGAGCCGCTTTTCTACCACCACGTACCGTGTCCCCTGCAGCGAGAGTGGATAGAAGAAGGCGGGCAGCTTGAGCATGGCCGGGCCCGTGCTGGCCAGCACTCGTTCCACGTCCAGCGGTGTCCTAAGGCACTCGACACCCCCATCTCCCAGGGCTCTCGCCACCTCTTCGCACCAGGTACTGTCGTCACAGTGGATCGAGTGCCCGTCATCGTACATCACCTGGCAGAAGGACGCCGCCGCGTCCGTCGTGTGACCAAAGTAAGTCCGCAGCAGCCGGAGCAGGTCTTGGGCCAAGGAGCTGTCCCGCGCACCGTCCGGCGCCTCGTCCACCGCCGGTGCCTGGCAGGGGCCTCCTTGGAGCGCGCGCCCGAGTATCTGCCGTAGTACCTCGGAATCGGCCGAGCGCAGCCAGGCATCTTCCAGGCGGAAGCTGTAGCAGGCTGGGAGCCGGGCTTCGTCGCAGACAGTCAGGTGGCCGCGCGCGGGACGCTCCTCCGCATGAATAGCTTCCCCCGCCAGCCACAAGCAATGGCCGCAGCAGCGTTGGCAGGCCCCGGGGCCGTCGCACACGCGGCCACAGGACCGGCAGAAGCAATGGGGCGTACTGCCGCCCGCCAACAGGTGCAACACTTCCTCCCGGGACACGCGCTCCGGGGCCGGGGCCACGTGCAGGGACTCCGAGAGGAGGCTGTCTAGGTCGGGCGGGAACCCGCGCGCCTCCAGCGGGTCCTGGTCCTGGGGGTCCGGATCCTGGTCCTGGTCCGGGTACGGGTCCTGCAGCTGGACTTTAAACACTGAAACACTGGGCTCAAGAAAATCTGCCATTCTGCTCGCACCGCCGTACTACCGACCGTAGTCAGAGCGAGGAAAGGGCCGACTGCTTTTGTCAGTACCACCCAGCGTGGTAGCCGGGGCACGCGAACGGGGTGAGTGACAGAAAGCCAGGAAGGGGGGAAAGAGGGCGGCGCCCTCCCGCGGGCCAGGGGAGGGGGAGCGGCGGGGGGGGGGGCGGCCCGCGGCGGGGGAAGGGAGCCGTGCCGCTCCTTCCTCCACCCCGCGCCCGGCGGCCGGGCGCCGTCGGGGCCGCCGGGCACACAGGGCGAGGCGGGCACGAGGCCACGCCGGTGTCGGGGGCCCGACGGAGGCACGCTCGTCGGTACGGTCGTACCCCGGGCCGGGGGGGAGAGGCCGCGCCCCGTGTTGGGTAGGGCGGGGCGCCGCACCCCCGGGCGGGCGCGTGGGGGGGGCCACGCCGGTGTCGCGGGCCCGGCGAGAGGAGCGCTGGTCGGCACGGTCGGCACCCCCGGCCGGGAGGGGGGAGCGGTGGCGGGCGGGGGCGGGGACGGGGAGCACGGGGGCCTGTACACCCCAAAACGGCGCGGGCCGCCCCGGGGGGCAGTGGTACTCGCATGGAGCTGAGCGAGCCGGCCTGGACGGAGCACTGCCCTGCCTCCCTCGCCGGAGACTTCGCCCGGCAGCTCGCTAGCTCCGCGCAACTGCAGGCGCTGCTGCGGCGCTACCGCGTGCCCGTGGGCGGAACGCAGCCGTTCAACAGCACCAGCTTCACGGGGGGCAAGTTCCTGCTACCGGATGACCCGCAGGTCTACTTGCAGGTGGTGGAGCTGCTGGCCTGCCTGCGGGGCACGCCCTGGGCGGTGCCGCTGGTCGAGCGTACGCTGCCAGACGTTGGTAAATTCTACTTGGACCTGGACTGGGCGCTGCCGGGCCACACGGCCTGCCCGGCCGAGATCCTGGCGCCCTGCGATAGCGCGGGGCCGGCCGCCCTCCACCGCGACTGCTTTGTCGCCGTGGCGCACCGGGCCGTCGGGTTCCTGGTCGCGGACCCGGCGCTGAGCACAGCCGTGCTGCTCAACTCCTGCGGCTACTGCCGGGTGCGCGGGTGCTACAAGGCGTCGTTCCGGCTCGTGTACCACTCGCTGTACCTGCCCAAGGCCGCGGCCAAGGCCCTGGCCTTCCTCGTCGCCAAGCTGTGCCACGTCCACTACGGCTGCGAGCGCGCCCAGGGCGAGCTGCTCACCAAGGTCGTCGACCAGTCGGTCTATGACAAGAACCGCCTCATCCGCTACCCGTACGCCGACAAGGGCGCCAGGCTAGTGTGTGCGACCTGCCGGGAGCTCGGCGGGGCCAAGCTGCAACTGTGCCTCAAGGGCTCCTGCCGCACCGTCCTGGCCGGCCGGCCCTGCGTGCCGGTGGGCCGCCTCGGCGCCGGCGGCGAGCTGACGACCCGTGGCCTGTCGTGGCGCGACTTCCTGCTGGACGCCAGCGTGCGGCAGCAACGGGCGGGCGCGCCGCCGCCGCCTCCGCCCCCCGGCCTGGCGCCGAGGCTGCAGGAGCTCGCACGGCTGGCCCGGGCGGCCACCCTGATCGTGGAGGACGAGCCCCCCGAGTGGCACCCCCCCGCGCCGACGGCGCCGCCCGCGTCCCCGCCCGCGCCGCCGCCGTCGGCCCCCCGTGGTCCGCAGTCGCCGCCGTCGGCCGCCCGTGGTCCGCAGCCGGCACAGGGGCCGGCGCGGGGGCCGGTGTACGTACCCTGGGACAGCGGGCTGCCCGGCCGCCTGCACTGCGAGCCGCGGGGCTGGGCGCCCACCCCGGGCGCCACATACGGCTTCCGGGCGCTGCTGGAGCACCTGGTGGCGCCTTACCTCGGCGCCGCCGGCGGCGAACCGCTGCTCAACTGGGCGCAGCGCGCTCACGGCAGCCACGGGGACCGGGCGTCCGGGTGGGTGCGGGTCACGGCCTACAGCAACCTGACGGCGCCGACGCCCGCCCAGGCCGCCCGGTGCCCCTTCCAGTCGGCGGTGCGCGGCGCCGCGTACAAGCACCAGAGCAACTTTGTGTCGGCCGTCGTCAACGGGCGCAACCTCTTTTTTGTGTGCCACGACGACCAGTGTGAACCCCTGCGGCACATCCGGATTCGCTTGCCGGCCTGGGCGCTGGGCCGGCTGGGCGCCGCCCCCTGAGAATCAGCCCGTCCACGGACGCTGGGAGCCGGCCGGGCCGCCCCTGGCGCTTGCCCGGCCGGGCCGCGAGTGTGGGGGGGGGGGCGAGAACAGAGGGGGGAGCGAGGGGGGGGGAGCGGCCAGCAGTGTCAGTAAAAACCCAAGCCAGTCGGTCACGCCAGTGAGGCCCGGCAGCCCCCGGCCCGGCAGCCCCCCGGCAGCCCCCGGCCTGCCTCCGGACGGGGTGCCCCGCCGGCCCCGCCGGCCCCTCCCCTCCCCTCCCCCCCCCCCCCCCCCCCCCCCCCCCCCCCCCCCCCCACCGCTCTCTGGCCTCCCTTGGCGGCCCCTCCCCTCTCCTCCTCCCGGAGTCCCTCCCCCTTCGCACACAACCCGCCTCGCTTCCTCCCGCGGATGGCGAGCCTGCCGTACAACTGCACCTCGTGCCACAAACCGCTAGGCTGCCTGGTACCCGCCTACCAAGCTCTTAAAGCCGCACACTATACCTCGGCCGAGGCACTGGACGCGCTGGGCCTGCTGCTAGCGTGCTGCCGCCGCAAGCTACTAGGTGCCAAGGACTGGGGTCGAGAGGAGGTCGTGAGGCGTGCCCTCCAGCAAGCCGCCCGCCATGGAGATCACGTGGACTCCGCAAGCAGCACAGTACGTGGAAGTTAGGCCCGTGCTCGGCTCGCACGGCACTATCCGGGAGGGAGACCTGATTTACACCTGCGACGAAGAGTTGCGGTCCGACGACAGCGATGTGGTCCTGGGCTATGCCTGGAACAGCTACGACCTGTACGACAAGACAGTGCGGGCCACGCCGCCCCTGCACAAGACCTTGCTCGGCGTCACGGACGAGACCGCGAGCCCCTTGCAGGCCGAGAAAGTCATCCGCGTCCAGACGGCGGGCTTGGCTTTCTACCCCGTGGCCCAGACGGTGGCGCTCAGCAAGTTTCCGTACGGCAGCTACGTGCTGATCAAGGAAACGTACACACCCCCCCGCAACCTCTCGGAACAACGCCGGCAGAGTGAGACTCCACAGTTCCCAGAGATGAAGGCCTGGGTGCCCCCCTGCGAGAGCCGGGCCGGGGCCGACGACGACGAGAAGCTCCGCGCGAAGGCCAAGGCCGGCGGCCGAAAGCCGGGCTCGCGCTGGGAGCTGCCCGCCGAGTCGTTTTACCGGCAGGACGGCAACGATTTCCAGCGCAAGTTCGCGGCCGCGCAGTGCCCGGGAGCCCGCGGCCGCGGCAGGGAGCAGCGCTTGCTGCCGTGTGCACAGGCCTGGCTGCTAGCCGTGCTCGAGAAGAACGCGGGCGGGGAGGCTAAAGACGACGAGGAGTTAGTGAGCATGCTGCAGCGCCTGACGGACTGGTGGATCGACGTGCTCAAGGAAGACAGGCACCAGCTGGACGACGGGTGGGTCTGCCTGGGGCAGGTCCTGGGGTACTTCGAGGACAAGCACGCCCTGGCCGTGAGGCTGACGCGGTCGACCAGGGGTCCCAGCCCCCTCCGCCAGACTAAGTAGCAGGGTTGGAAGCACCACCACCGGTCGCTAGACTAACCGGCGGGGCCCCCGACCAACCGCCGGCCGCGGCAGCCGGCTGTCTCTGCCCGAACTACCACTGCCGGCGTGGGCGACCGCGGGAAGCAGGTGGCGCGAGCCGAGTTGGTCCGCAAGAGTGCAGTGCTGGTCGTCAGCTTTTATTAAACAACCTGGGCTCTACTCTACTAGGACCACACAGTCACGCAGAGCTAACGCCACTTCGGCATTGCCATCGCCTGTGTCGGTCCCGGCCTCGTACAGGCCGCCCGCCAGCCGCTGCCACGGCGGCGCGTTTGCGGGCACCGTGGGGGTCTGTTGGTCGTAGAACAGGTAGATCAACGACAGGCCCGGCCGGCCCGCGACCTCCGGCACGCGGCCGCCCTGCAGGTCCACCAACAACCTCTGCAGGCGATCGAACCTGGTCGCCAGCGGCGGGTCATGTAACACGCCGTCCACCTCGAACCAGTGCGGGTTGAAGCGTACGCACACGACCGGCAGAGTACGGAAGTTGGGGTTGGCAGCCAACGCCGTGTTGATCTGGAGCACGCGCCCCAGCTCGCACCGGTAGCGCCGGTGCGCAAACTCGTCGTTGCACAGCAACAGCAAACACCGGCGCTCGGGCGGCAGCGACTGGAACCCGAGCAGATGGAAGTCGGGCCGCGAGCTCACGGCTCCTGCAAACTGCGGTGTGATTTGGGCAGCGCAGTGTTTGTAGAAGATAGCATTGGCAAAGTCGCGGTCAAACGCCCAGCCCTGGGCACTGAGAAACTCTGCCAACTGCTGCTCACTCTTGAAGCGCTGGGCGATGCCCTCGGCCGTGTGGCACCGCTGTACGTGATCATCCAGCGAGCGCTCCGTGGGGCAGCGCGTCGTGCACTGGAGCAGGCCTTGTCCGGTCTGGAACTTGGCAGTGCTGAACGACGCAAAGACACACCAGTGCTTCCATTTATTGCTTTCCTAGTGCATTCTCTCATGTCTATTGAGATTGCTAGAGGTCGTGAAGCGGGCGTCGCACTCTGAGCAGGCAAACGGCCTGTCCCCACTGTGCGTACGCAGGTGTTTCTTGAGACTGCCAGATTGGCTAAAGCGGGCCTCACACTCTGGACACGCAAACGGCTTGCTCCCACTGTGCGTGCGTAGGTGCCTTCGGAGAGTGCCAGATTGACCAAAGCTGGCCCCGCACTCTGGGCACGCAAACGGCTTGTCCCCGCTGTGCGTACGCAGGTGACTTTTGAGACTGCCAGATTCGCTGAAGCGGGCCTCGCACTCTGGGCACGCAAACGGCTTCTCGCCAGAATGCGTACGCAGGTGTTTCTTGAGACTGCCAGATTGACCAAAGCTGGCTTCGCACTCTGGGCACGCAAACGGCTTGCTCCCACTGTGCGTACGTAGGTGCCTTCGGAGAGTGCCAGATTGACCAAAGCTGGCCCCGCACTCTGGGCACGCAAACGGCTTGTCCCCACTGTGCGTACGCAGGTGATCTTTGAGATGACCAGACCGGCTAAAGCGGGCCTCGCACTCTGAGCACGCAAACGGCTTCTCGCCAGAATGCGTGCGCAGGTGACTTTTGAGATGGCCAGACTGGCTAAAGCAGGCCTCGCACTCTGGGCACGCAAACGGCTTCTCGCCAGAATGCGTACGCAAGTGACGTTTGAGAGTGCCAGATCTTCTGAAGCGGGTCTCACACTCTGGGCAGGCAAACCGCCTCCTCTTGCTACTATGTGTAATAGCGGTAGTAGCTTGCTCTTCCTTTTGTCCTGCATCTTCTTCGCTCTTGCCTGGTTTTGTCTTAGCTTTTCTGGCTGGGACACTTGGCTGGGCCAGGTCTGCTGGCGTTGCGTGCCGTGCGCACAGCGTGGGCCAGTCACGATCCTCGCGCACTTTCGCCACCGTCGCGAGGTTTTCCTGCAGGTAGCAGCTTTCACAGGCGGGGCGGTCCGCCGATTCTTGGCCGCCACGCCACTCCTTGAACACCAACCGCGTGTTCTCGACGACCTTGAACGCAGCCCCATAGTGCTGCAGCATCCGGACGCCCGCCTTTTTCTCCAACGAACGGCTCGGCGCTGGCCAGGCGTTGGAGCCACAGCTGGACCGCGGGTGAGGGGAGCGAACTGGCAGTCGGGCTGTAGCCGTCGTCGTCGTGCCGCCGGCGTTTCGGGCTCTGGCTACCAGCCACCTCGTCTGCCCGCCTGCGTTTTCTGGTTGTCGCTGGCGTGACCGACGCCGCGCGTGGCGCTGGCACAGCCTGGGCCGGCCGCCCGGCCTCGTCGCCGGCGTCGGCCGCCCGCACGCGGCCGCGGCGCGTGAAGCACCTCTCGCACGCCGGCTGCCAGCTCTCGGTCGGGCCCGCCAGGCGGCACACAGCCCGCGTCGCGCACACACA
>WBZZ01006704.1:55000-96807 GCA_019918135.1 Paulinella micropora | reverse complement strand
CGACCTCGAAGACGTCCACGGCAGATCGCAGATGGGCGAAGGGACTCCGATCGACGAGCGCTTTTTCCGCGAGGAAACGATGGGCCAGCTAGTGCGCAGCTCCTACCTGAAGTCCAACGGCGTGTACCTGATCCCGTTTTCCAACGACCCCAAGGCCATGTTAGACGGCGTGATGGACGGCTACAAGACCTTTGTCGGCAACCGCGAGCGCCTGGTGATCAACGCCGGCCCCGCGCCGCGCGCCGCGACCGTCACGTACAAGTACGGGGCATGGTACGCCAACACCGCGGTGTTTGCCCTGAACGACACCAACCGCCTGACCGTGGACTTCAAGGGCGTGACGGTGGCCGTCCTTGATATCGACTCTGACCTCACGTTTGCCAGAATTACCGACCGGCGCTACACGTCGCCCGCCACTGCCGCACTAACGAACCTCAACACCCTGCTGGCTTCCAGTAGCTGGCTGCGCGCGTGCGGGGTCAAGATCAAGTTTAGTAACACACGAGTTGGCGCGACCAACACGGTCGACTGGGAGGTCAGTGCGGCGATGGAGTACACCGCGTCCGTCACGGACCTGAACGACCAGCCCGTGCTCTGGTCCCGTGGCGACGTCCACCAGCTGAAGCTGAAGTTCCAGCAGGCGCCCGACACGTCCGCGGCTACTTACAACGCCCAAGAAGAGATGGTCGTCAGCGCCGCCACTTCGGGCAAACGAGGTGTGGTCGACGGTCTATACGATATTACGATCTACTCGGCGTACTTCAAGTACTTGCATGAAAGCAATGGTAGCCTGGAGGTGCCTCGGTTTAAAAATTCTAGCTTATGTATTTCAATTAAAAGATGGATCCGCTCGTGGCTGCAATTATCGTTGTCTTAGTGGTCGGGGTGATCGGGTGCGCGTGTATCCTGTACTTCCCATTGAGGTGTCCGGACGAAAGAGTGGCGGCACCGGCCGGTATCTAGGTATCTATCTGTCCGTCTGTCTGTCTGTCTATCTATCTATCTATCTATCTATCTGTCTATCTGTTTGTCTTTCTGTCTGTCTGTCTGTCTGTCTGTCTAGCTAGCTAGCTAGCTAGCTCTACCTCTCTCTCTCTCTATATATATATATGACTATCTATCTATCTATCTATCTATATTTCTATCTATCCATCCATCCATCCGTCTCTCTCTCTAACTAGTTAGCTAGCTAGTAAGCAAGCAAGCTATCAAGCTATCAAGCCATCAAGCCATCAAGCCATCAATCCATCTCTCTATCTCTCTATCTCTCTATCTCTCTATCTCTCTATCTCTCTATCTCTCTATCCATCTATCCATCTATCAATCTATCCATCTACATCTACCTACCTACCTACTCACCCACACCCACCCACCCATCTACTTATCTATCTATCTATCTATCTATCTATCTATCTATCTATCTATCTATCTATCTGAGAAAAAGGAAATTTCCGTGAAACCCCACTTTTGACGTTTTGTGATTTTCCCGGGAATTTTCTCGGACGGCCCATCCCTGCCACCGGACACGGCAAAAAAAGCTGTAGCTGCACCAGTGCAGCTACAGCTATACACCACCCATTTTTTCCGATTAAAATTTCGATAAAAAATTCGATAGGCACGATCATCGGTTCTTTCAAATCTCGAGATTTGAAAAAAAGGCAAAACGGCCTGGGCGCTAGTTCAGAATTTTACGCAAAACCAGTGAAAATTCAACGAGCTCCATTCTTGGAGCTCGTTGAAATGTCGAAAATTTTCACGCAAAAGTCGACAAGGAAAAATCAGTGGTTTGTAATCGTCCCGGCCCGGCCGAGTTCTTTCAAATCTCGATTTGAAACAAGGCTTTTAAAAAAGTAACGGCCGCGAGCCGTGACACTGACACAATTCAGCCGAACGAAGATTATGCAAGAGCAAAACGACAAGACTGTGGCCACCGGCGCCACCGCCAACGATGCCATCAAGGCAAACCCAATGCTTATGGGACTACAAGAGGCTGACTTTGGGAAATCAATAAAGAGACAACGAGACGGATTCTTCTCTGTAAATGACGCAATCGCCGCCTTCAAGGGCTGTTCTGACAAGGATGCACGGTACGTCTACACCCGACTCAAGGAACAGGTTGATGGGCTCGGCATCAACCAGTCGCTCAGGAAGATTGCATTTACAAGAGCCGATGGCCAAAGGGGCAAGCCGGTCGACTGCCTGCCCTTCGACAAGCTGATCCAGGTACTGGCCCTGGTGCCAGGGGAAAGGGCAAAACAGCTGCGGTCAGAGCAGGCGAACATCGCGGCACGGGCAGTGGTGGGGGACGAGGAACTCGAGGCGGCAATGCCCCTGAGACGCGAACAGCTGTCGGAGAAGACGAGGCGCGATGTGCTGGACTCGATTGAACAGCCTACCAACAAGAAGCGCCGCGTCGAACCAAGTTCAGAGCTCGAGCTCATCGAGCAGAAAATCGTGGTGCTGGATGCACGAAGGAGGCTATGCCAGGAAGCAAGCGGCGCCCTGGCAGAGATGTCTCTAGCGCCAGTGAACCTGTACAAGATCATGCTGGAAGCACAGGGCCTGAAGTTGGACGACAGGGACACGCTGTTTGTCGCGGACGAGACTCGCAACAGCGCGCGTCAGGCCATGGGAACACTCAAGGAACTGACCTCCCTGCCTATGATTACCGCCACTGCTGCCGCTACAGTGCCGGAGCCAGTGGTAGCAAGGAAGGAGTTAGCCATGACGGACGTCTTTTTGCAGCTGGCATCTTCCCCCAAGCCAACTGGCGCCAAGAGGACGGCGTTGTTGATCAAGACGGGCAAGCTGGCGGCTGCCAGGTACCGCGCGAGGCATCAAGGGCAAGAGCCACCCAAGGCAGAGAGGCTGGTGGGAGGAGCTATGCGCAAGGTCAATGTCTACTTTGACAAAGACCGTGACATGTTGGAAGCGGCGTGCAGGGAAGCACTAAGAACGAGAACTTCTCCTCTGTTTCGATTCAACAAGCATTAAAATTTGTTTTAATCAATAAAATTTTTTCTTCTGCTCTATTCATCTAACCAAAGGACAAAGGCAAAACCAAAGATGTCTTCTTGTCAAACTTGTGGACAAGCCACCGCTGCTGCTGCCCCTGCTAAGGAAAAAAGGCCAGGGCGCCATCCGCGTATAACCAGGTAACATAGTCACGGAACGTTATTTTTGCTAGAAATCGCGCCTTTCGCTGTTTGTAGTTCTTCAAGGAACAGATGGCCACGCCCGAGGTCAAGGCGATGCAACATCGAGAACGCATGGCGTACATCAGCTCGAAATGGAACCAACACAAGGCGGCTGCTCCTGCTCCTGCTTCTTCCGCGCCTGCAGCCCAACAGGCACAGCAATCGGCAGCGAGCGACGCACTGCCAGCTGGCCGCCCGGCCCTCGTGCGGTCCCTTTAACGAGCGCGGCGAACGCTAAACCGAAGGCATCGCTCAGATGATCCGACTCTGTGAGACATTTCGTCTCACCTGTTGAACGATTCTATTAAATTCTGTGCTAGAACCCTTGACTGTACCTTGTACTTTCCCTTGATCCGTCCGGACATGACTGGAGTCAGCGAGAAAAAGCAGCTGAACTTAAAACTAGACTGATAGTAAAGTAGTTCTTTGGCACCGAGACTGAGCATCGTTGCTCCGGCAGCCGCTTGAATGAGCAAATTGTCCGGATTGGTGTTTGCTCTCCCAAAGTTTTGATCTTCCACGACGCAGAGATCGGCGTTATACAGTTCCTCAATCGCGCTAAGGCACGCGAACAGAGACTTGGTCTTGAACGAGTCAGTGTCAGTCTGTCTGGCTATGTCCAGAACGTTGGCATACGTGACCGAGATGGCGTTGGTGTTGTTGTCCTTCTGTATCACTACCACTCCAACGTGTCTCAGCCCAGGGTCGATTGACACGATCTTCATTCTTTTCTCCGTCCCTTTTGTTTTTAATAATGCAAGACGAACTTTCTTTTTTTTTCCACACATCTTCGTACCAGGACAGGCTCAGGTGCACATCCGCCGACCCGGAAGTAGTGCTAGTCGCAATACAGAGCCCTCCCCCCCCCCCCCCGATAGCGATATTGAGCCGACTTAGGTCCAGGCTGGCAGACGCCGAGCCCGTGGCCGACACGACCCACGCGGCCACCGCGTTGCCAGTAGACACCGTGACCAGCGAAGCGGAGTACTCGGTATTCGAGGCCGTGTCGTGGTTCGCGTAGGTCGGCGCGCTGCCGAACGTGGCTTGCGTGAGCACTCGGATGATCACGGGCTTGGTGCCAGACACGGCCGTGGCGGTCAACAGGGTCGGGAACAACAGGTCGTTGTTAGGGAGGGCGCCGATCAAGCTCTTGTTGCGGATCACCAGCACGTTCTGTTCGGTCGTGCCTATCGTCTGCACGTTGGTGCGCGCAAAGCTGAGGCCCAGCTGTCTCACGGGACCCTCGACCAGGACGCCGACACTGGCAGTGCGCACCAGGCCGCCCGCACCAGTCGTCTTGAGCCTGAACGGTAAGCTGGCGTTGGAGAGCGAAGGTGTCGTGTTGGCGCCGGCGTACTGGATTCGGTGCACGGGTACTAATACCCCGTCCGACTGCCTCTCGACCGAGAACATGACGGCCCCAAACCCTAGGCACTGCATCTGGATCTGAAAAATATTGCCCTTGGCCCAGTCCTTGCGGTCCATGTCGTCGTCGCCGCCCAGGCAGTTGTTGAGATTCCAGTCTTTCTGGTCGACGTAAGTGTCGACAGCCGCGTTGCGGTGCAGGATCCGCAGCCTGTTGGCTCCGGTCTGGTCCTGCACAAAGAAGAACCCGTTGTTGTCGTCTCCGAGGCCGGCCATGGCCGAGTTAGCCGCGTTGAATGCGGCGGGGAACAGCGCCGTGAAGCGGCAGACGAGCCCTTGTCCCGCGCGGTACTTGCAGCGACGGAGCGTCTCGGCCTGCGCGGCGCCGCTGAGCGACAGCAGGCCGGCGGCGGTGGTCACGGAGCCAGAGGTTGCGAACTTGCGCGAGTTCAGGGTGCCCGTGTAAGGGAACGTCTCCTGCACTAGCGGGGTAGACTCCGCGACCTTGTGTTCGCCAAAAGCAGTGACCATGGAGGGGAGCGGTTTGGTCTCGACCACATGCTCCGGGCGCAGGCGCTTGTTGCCGCTGAGTGTCAGCATATTTTTTTCCTCTTGCACTACACTAGTGACAACATTTAATTTTTTTTCGGAAATGAGCGGCCTGCGGAACATTTCAGAGATGAACATCCTGGTCCGCAGCAAGGACCGCGACCGGATACAAGGGGCTGGCGATTCGGCCGAGTTCCGGCTGTCGCTGTCGGAAGCGATCCAAGGGAAATACAAGTTAATCTGGGCGACGATCCCGAACGCGACGTACAACATCAACTCCAAGAACAACAAGCTCTACTTAAACTCCACTGACACGGGCGACGTGACTATTACGATCCCGTCGCAAAATTACACTGGCGAGACGTTGGCCGACACGCTGCAATCACTTTTAATCAACGAGGGCTTTGTGCAAGTAGGACAGTCGATCGGAGTGGTTTATCTCGACGCCAAGCTCAAGCTGCAGTTCACACTGAGTGCGGGAGCAGAGTTCAATATCTACACCAGAAGGGGAGAGGACAGCGCGCACGCCGTGCTAGGCTTCCAGACTTCTGCCCTGGACATAATAGAAGTGATGACGCCCGGCAAGGCGACTGTCTTGCCACAGGTCGTGGCGCTGGGCCTGCCGACTTCGCTAGGCATCAAGATCAAGGAATGCTCAAGTCTGGCGTACTCGACGGGCGGCAACTACGAGGAAGTGTCTCTGACGGGCGTGGTCTCGCGCGGCACGAAAGTGCAATCGGGCAGCCTGATCATTCCTTTCCTCGCGAGTTCGGGTGGCTACCAGTCGTCGGCACAGGACCGGCACGACCAGTACGTGGTGTTTCCGACGCTGACGAAGTACTTGCACATGCAGGTGTGCAATCCTGACACCAGGGACAAGGTGGACTTGAATGGGGCGGACTGGGAGATGCTGCTGTCGAAAGCCGGTTGCTGATAGAGTGGCCGCCGGCCCAACAATCACACATCTTTTTTTAAATCTTGCAGTTTCCCACCACCAAAAGTAAAGATGGATGAGGATAAAATCCTGGCGATGCGGTCGCAGTCGAGCGACAACCATGACTCGGACGACAGCGACGTCAAGCGAGAGGAAGAGAAGTGGTCTTCGAGGCACGAGCAATATTTTGCCAGCGTGGTGGACGAGTGTGCCCTGCACGCGCGCCTCAACAGCTCGGCCGGCTACTACTACTACAACCGTTTTCTGTTGTTTGGCTTGCTGTCTACGATCGTGCCGGCGATATGTTCCGTTATCGTGGGAAATTTCGGCTTCAAGGCGTGTGGAGCGGGCCGGGCGGGCTACGACTGGGTCAGCGTGACCTGCCTGATCGTAGTAGCCATCGTCTCCGGCACCAACAGCTTTTTCAACTTTGGGCAGAAAGCAGAGCGCCACTTCTCCTGCGAGATCCTCTTTGAAATGGTCAAGAATGAACTGTCCGTAGAAATGGCCAAGAAGAGGCGCTTTAGGCTGGCGGCGGACGTGCTGCTGGTCAAGATTACCATGGCCCTGGAGAAAGTGCGTTCGAACGAGCAAGTTATACCGGGCGTAGTGCTGTGGGCGCACCGCCTTGACCGCGAGAAGCTGGCCAAAGCGCGCGCGCAGATGGTGACGAGCGGCGAACCGGTCAGGATCCACCACGGCACGCCCGTGACGCTGGGCAGGCACTTGATCCCGATGCCTACTTAGCTGATAGTGCAGACCTTGGGCACAGCTCGCAGCAGTTGGTAGCGAGGGCGGCCTCCACGAGCTCCCAGATGACATCGACCACGGGCGGGATGAGCTTGTCCACGTTGTCGTCGGGACACAAGTCGACGAGGACCGAAATGAGGATCTGCTTCTTCTCCTCGCCCGTGTGGTTAGTATAGAGAGCGAGGTACTTGACCCCGTGAACAATGAGCTGCGGCACGCTCTGCCAAGAGAAATCGCTGTAGCTGCGCTTGAGCTCAAGTGCGAGCTCGTGCGAGGTTACGATGATAGACTCTGGCGACGAGGGCATCAGCCGCTGTTCGGTCTTACGTCTTTGCAACATAGTTAGTCTTTGTTTCTGTTTTGTGCCATAAGAAAAAAATATATCCTCTTTCCCTCTTACAGTATTAAAAGAGATGGCCTTGCTGAAACTGGACAACAGGCAGCTGAACGAATTATGGACACTGAAGAAAAACTGCTCGTGCCGGAAGCATCGCGATTTTGTCTCTTCCCGATACGGCGTCCGGACCTGTATTCATTCTATGAAGCTTCCCTGCGGTCGTTCTGGACGGCAGATGAGCTAGACCTGAGCCGGGAACAGGCCGATTTCAAGAAACTGAGTGCGGACGAGCAGCATTTTATTAAGATGGTGCTGGGCTTCTTTGCTAGCTCGGACGGCATCATCCAAGAGAACCTGGCCGCTAATTTTCTGGCCGAGGTGCAGTATTCCGAAGCTAGACTTTTTTATTCTTACCAGATCTTTAATGAGGCCGAACACTCGCGGACCTACAGCCTGTTGATCGACACGATCATCAGCGACCAGCAAGAGAAGGACAAGCTGTTCAATGCGATCACGCAGGTCCCGACCGTCGCACAAAAAGCCAAATGGGCGCTGCAGTGGCTCAGCCCGGCCCGGTCTTCGTTTGCCGAGCGCCTGGTGGCGTTCGCTTGTGTGGAACTTGTCCAGTTCGCCTCTTCTTTCGCCTCCATCTTTTGGCTAAAACAAAAGCACCCGGGCCTGCTGCAGGGCCTGTGCACCAGCAACGAGTTTATTGCGCGGGACGAGACGCAGCACGGCCTGTTCGCGTGCCACTTGTACAAGCACCACGTGTCGAACAAGCTGCAGATGTCGCGCATTTTCCTGATCGTCGCTGGCTGTGTCGAGGTCGAGTGGAGGTTCATCAGCGAGTCGCTGCCGGTGGCCTTGCTGGGCCTGAACGCGACGCTGATGGAGCGGTACGTCGAGTTTGTGGCGGACGGCCTGCTGCAGAACTTGGGCCTGAGCGAAAAGCTGTATGGGGTGGCCAAGTGCCCTCTGCCCTTCATGGAGCAGCTAGGCGTGGTAGGCAAAACGAACTTTTTCGAGAAAAGAGTGAGCGAGTACGCGCGGGCGCCGGCCAAGGAGCCCGAGTGGGGCCTAGACCAGGACTTCTAGCCATTGATGGTGTCTGGCATCTCTACGACCGTCTCTTCTAGTGCCATTTCGGCGTGGGCGGCTGCCTCGGCTGCTGCCGCCTCGGCCTCCTCTTGCTGTTGGATGAGCGTCTTAACTTGCTCGCGCATGTCCTTGTCACAGCAGACCTTTTCACAGAGCGCAATCTGCAGCTGTAACTTCTCTCGTTCTACGGCCAGGATCCGGCGGCGGGCTAGGCACGTGGCCAGCTCGTTCTCGTTCTCGGCTAGTGCTTGTCGCAAAGCGTCCGTTTCTTTTTAATTAAAAAATACAGACTCGAAAGAAAAAAAAATTAACCCGGGATCTCGGTAATGGTCACTCTACCCCTCGAATAAGCAGTCGAACCGCCCATAACAAGGCTCCAGCTGACACCCGTCTGTGTTTCGCCGTACGATTCGAACCAGATATACTCGTTTGCTGCCACTTCCATGATACCTGACAGGCTAGCAATTGATAACTTCCCGTTGCCGAAGAGCCCATGGGCGCCCCCTCCTGCTTGAAAATTATATTCTGTTGATTGCGTGCTGGTGGTGGTCGGTCTCACAGTATTCCTTTCGACCCAGATTTCGTAATAGGCGCCACCGGTCGGCGGGTTGTTGGTAGCCGCGGCCGAAGTAATAAACTTGAACGAGGCAGTGATCAGCCATTTCCTGGGCATGCCGGACGTGTTCTGCCAGCTAGTAAAGCCGTTAGCATTGCTTACGGTGATGTTGCCGTAAATGGGCGCCAGCCTCACTACACCATCGACTGGGATCTTCCTGCTAGTTGCACTATTATTAACACTGTGTCACTCGTCAGCCAGTGGCCACGGTCCCAGGTGCCCAGCTCGAACTGCCCGAGGTCGTTGATCTGTACCACACGGTCCGTGCCGGCGGAAGGCAGCGCGGTCAGCAACGTCGTGGTGACTTTGCCACTCGTGATCGTATCCACGCCCGTGAGGCCCGTGGCAGTGGCCGACACGCCCTCGGACTCAACGACGGGCGCAAAGGTCCCCACGGCGGCCTGTGTACTCGAATTTGTCAAAGTGACAATAAACCGGTGGTAGTAATAGAACGCGGTCGAAGCGGGCGCGCTCGAGTTCAGGGTCTGTAACGTCGTGGTAAAAGAGAAGTTACCGGACCAGACCAGTGTCCAGGTACTGCCATTGTCCGACCCCGCCAACGTGAAGCTTTTGGTTGAGCTACCGAGAGAAGAGGTATTAGTCAACACGATGCTCGTGATTCTGTAACGGCGCCGCTGGTGCTGGAGCGTAAAGTGTTCGCCGTACACGTTGCTGCCGCCCACGTTGGTAACGGCGTTGTTGGTAGTGTTGATACTCCCGTCCGAGTTGTAGTTGCCGAGGCTGGTCCAGCCATTGGCAGCGACGCCATCGAAAACTCTATAGCTCTCCTGGCCTACAACTGGGGAGGAGTGGCTGAGCACGCAGTTAGGGTCCGTGGTAGGCGTATAGGCCGACATGGAAGTCCAGGTCGGCAGCGTCACCGAGCCAGAAGTCACGACCGTGGTCGAAGTGCTCTGGGTCACCATCTGCCCCGCAGAAGTCAGGCTCAGAACGGCGGTCTGGGCCGGCGTGGAGGCTGGCAACAACGAGCTGGCCGCAAGCTGGCCCGCCGAGTCCAGCGTGACCAGCGACGTCGAGCCGGGCAGGCTAGCAGGCACTCTGACAGACGAGGCGGCTAGCTGCCCCCCGCTAGACAAGGAAACGAAGGACGTGTTGGACGGCAGCGCGCTAGGCAGACTCAGCGCGACCGACCCGGTGCTCGTGAGCGTGGAGGTGCCGATCGTCAGCGGCGACGTGTGTGAGTGCGACTCCGGGGTCGAGCCGAACACGATATAACCATCAGCGTCGATCGCGAATGCCTGTTTCCCTGTCCAAAACCTGGGCTTGATCTCCGCGATGCGTATATAACCATTCCCGCCTACGGGGACATAGAGCGACTCTATGACAAAGCGGTAGACTTTGTAGTAGCCCTGGCTAGTAAGAGTGAAAGTCCTGTAAAGCTCGGAGACTAGCCAAGTAGGCATGTCGCTGCCGGAGCGGTACAGCTCTGTCCAGCTACTGGGAGTAGCGGACGCTTCGTTAGAGCCAAACACCGCTATCCGCCGGGGCCAGGTAGACCACTGGTTGACCTCGGCCAGGCGCGGATACCAGTCAAAGTCCTTCAGGCGCATGCTAGTCCCGTCCACGAGACGCAGCTGAAACCAATCTCCCTGTACCCCGTTAGTTGACTGCACAGTGTAACCGAGGCCAGTGACGAGCGATGCAGTGTAGACTCCGCTGCTGTTGTAAAATATCTTGCCTAAAAAGCCCGTGTCACCTGTGGTAATATTGTCAAACATTCTCCACGGCTGCCAAGTATCGCCATAACCTGTTTCATAAGCATAGGCTGACAATGACCACGTGGCGCTGTTAGACGAGGCGTTGCTCCGGAACGAGTACGGCGTTAACGAGGTCGCGGCGCCCGTGCCCGAGTTGCCGCTGCTGTCCAGCGTGACCAGGGTCGTCTGTCCGGCAGAGGGCAGAGACACTGGCAGTTTCAGCGCAGAAGCACTTAGCAGGTCTGCGTAGGCCTTGTTGGCAGCGTCGGTGCTGACGAGCGGCGCCGCTATGTTCTTGATCGCGGGGCACGAGGTGTAGTCAAAGCCAAAATGGTTGATTCCGCACCAGCTAGAACTCCCTCCTGCCTTGATAGTAGCAACCACGATGGCCACGTACCGGGCGGCCGCCACGAGCGGCGCCTACACTTCCAGTTCCAGCAAAACGTTTTCGGGTGTAGCGTACCCCGGAGAGTGGCTCCAGCTAGATTTTGGCACCGGTGTCGTCCTGCAACAGTACTACCTGCAAGCCCAGTCCAGCGGTCTGGATAAATCGCCAAAGACATGGCAGGTGGGCACGTCGTTAGACGGCACTACCTGGACGCTGTGGCACACTAGCTCGTACACCTTTGTCGATGGCAATTCCATCACTCTCGCGCCGACCGACACCGGTTGTAGGTACTAGTGTTGCTCTGCCAGGAAAAGTTTGAGCCCGTGTTGAAGCCGTCGTACGCGTTGCCGTTCCCGGCAGTGGACGCACTCGCGACCAGGCCGTTCCAACTGTTACTCGCCATGCTGTCGGGCTTCTTCACGTACGAAGTGGCTACAAGGCTCAGACCATGCGAGATAGCCTGGTCCCCGTACAGCAGCGCGCCGTCGGAGCCCAGCGACACCAAGCTAATACTGCTTGGTAGTGCGGTCGGCAGCTTGAGCGCAGAGGTGCCGGACGCCGGAGCGGAAAGGGTGCTAGTGCCTCCGGCCCCGCTGAGTGACAGCGAGCTAGCAGCCACTGTCGCGAGCTGGCCACCAGAGTCGAGTGTCACTAGCAAAGTGCTGCCCGGCAGGGCTGTGGCAGCTTGAGTGCAGAGGAGCCAGAGGCTGGAGCGGAAAGGCTGCTGGTGCCGCCCGCTCCGCTGAGTGACAGTGAGCCAACAGCCCCTGTCGCGAGCTGGCCACCAGAGTCGAGTGTCACTAGCGAAGTGCTGCCTGGCAGGGCTGTCGGCAGCTTGAGTGCAGAGGAGCCAGAGGCGGGAGCGGAAAGCGTGCTGGTGCCCCCAGCCCCGCTGAGTGACAGCGAGCTAGCAGCCCCTGTCGCGAGCTGGCCACCAGAGTCGAGTGTCACTAGCGAAGTGCTGCCAGGCAGTGACGCCGGTACCCTGAGCGCTGACGCACCTACCTGGCCCGCGCTCGTCAAGGAAACGAGTGACGTGCTGGCGGGCAGCGAAAGCGGGAGTGTAAATTTAGAGGCGGTGAGTTCGCCGGTCGTACTGTTCCACTGTGTCGCCTTCTAGGCGGTGGTAGAATCGACGCCCGACCTCAGCGGCTTGATATAAGCAGCATCGGTGCTAGCGGACACTAATTCAGCGCCCGTGGCGTTCAGTACAATCGAGTGGGATGTCGCTGCTTTTGCTCTGTAGCCTATTGCGACCGATTCCTGGGCGGCAGCACCCGTGGTAGCCGTACTGCCGATCCCAACCGACCGTACGCCGAACGTGCTGGTATAGGGACCGACAGAGACTGATGAATTGCCTTGTGTGCTCTCCGTGGAGTAGGCACCGATCGCGACGGCGAGATCCGACTGGCCAGAGTATCCCGCCCGGTAGCCAGCAGCAACTCCAAACTGGCCCTGTCCACTCGCGCCTGCCTGAGTGCCTATTGCGACGGCGAATGGTTGCTGTCCGTCGCCCGCTAAAGTCCCGATTGCTACACTGTCTCCCCCTTGGAAGCCAATGGCACCGGTAGCGAACTGGCCCGCGCTGTCGAGCGTGACGAACTGCTTGGTGCCTGCGCTGGGCAGGGCCACAGGCAGCTTGAGCGCGACGGAGCCGGTGGCAGGCGCGGAAAGCGTACTGTTGCCGCCAGCCCCTGTCAGCGTGAGCGCCGACGAGCTTACTTGGCTGCTCAGGCCTAGCACACCGTCCGGATCGACCGTCACCAGCTGCGCGGCCGAGGCTGGCAGGGGTTAGGCAGCCTCGCGAGGGTGTCCGGGATCGTCGTAACCGTAAAATCGGTGTCCATGAGCACGATCGCGCCATTACCGCTAGGAGCCAAAGACGGCTGCTTGAGCGTCCTGTCCTTGACCGCAAAGATCGAGCCGTCTGGGTCCATGGTCACGACACAGTCGTTTTGGGTAGGCATGACCGACGGGAACTTCACTGCTCCCGCCACCTGGTGGTCGACGTACGCCTTGGGCGCCAGCTGCGAGGCCTTGGTCGGATAACTGGTGTTCTCGATGCAGCCGGCATTGTACAGCTGGTAGTCGAAGGCCAGGCTCCGCATGTACCAAACCCCTGCCCCGTTGTTTTTAGTGCAGATTACGCGCAGGTACCTGGCGTAATCGGCCGCGGTCGCAGGCGCGAACGTGCGCAGGCTGTCGCCGACAAAGGTCTGGGCCGTCTGGCTGTCCCAAGCGAACCACCGGCTGCCGTCCGCGCTATACGCGACTACCCAGTCCCTGGGCGCGGTAATAGTACCCGCAGACGTGAAGTGGTAAACAGCGACTTTGGCGTGCATCGGTAGATCGAGCTGGAGCCACGCGCCAGGCACAGGGAGATTATCGACCACCGTCTCGATCATGGCAGTGTAGCTGTTGCCGCTGTAGCTGTCGGGCGCAGTGGTGCCCCACAAGGTCGAAAAGTCACTGTCAAAGGCCAGGTAGGCCTGGGCGGAATTGCTAGAGGCCGATGCCACAAAGCCAGCGGAGCTGTTAGAGGTCATCCCGGCCGGCTGGTTAGTTTTCGCTTCGGTGTCCAGCGTCAAGGTAATCAGGTCCGCTAAATCAACCAAGTGCGGGTTCCCGGACGTAGTCAGTCTGTGAGCAGTATTAAGCGCTACCGCGTCGTTCGCGGCCACTCTGCCCGTTGCCCATCTCACGCCCCCGTCACCGTCCGAAACTAGGACGTCGCCACTCTGTCCGTCGACCGGTAGCACAAAGTCGTCGGTCGCACCGTCGAGGCGCCGCCGCTTGTACGACCTCGCAACTTCCATTTGTTGCTAATTAAATAATATAACAAGAGGAGAAGTTTTTTAAATTAGTTTACAGGATCTCGTCTAGAAAATTGTCGACGAAGCGCGTGCGTTCTTCCCAAGTGTCTCCGCCAGGAACGTCTCTGGCAGGGTTGATGCAGGCGCCGTCACCGTAAGGTCGGCACACGAGCGCGGCTAAGTCTCGAGGGTCGCCTCTTTTCCCAGTCCCCGACCAAAAAGCTGCCCTTCGAAAAAGCAAGCGCCGCAGGTAGGACAAACTGCCAACATTGTTAGTCTTCTTCGTGCGTGTAATAAGCTCGCAGCCTAAATACTCCCTTTTCCTTTTGTGCGATTGGTCTCTGTTTCTTTTTATTGTTTCTTTTCTCACCACACAAAGGACAAGCGTCGGGCACTGGCATGTTGTACTCTTTATAGACAAAGAAGAATTTTTTTTGTCCCGCCTGGTCCAAAAAAAGTGGCATTGGCAGTGGTGCGGCCTGCCGCCGGGTAGAAAGGGTGCGGTGTGGTGGTGTTGTGTGTCCGTATTATCCATTATTTTTTTCGTTAAATTTTTTATGACAAATATGACAAATAAGACATGCTTTTTAATAAAGGACCCCCCCCCTGAAAAACACGGAAATTTCCCCCGGCCCCCTCCCCGGACCACCCGGCCAAAATCGTGTCATATTTGTCTCAGGCGTCTGGCCGCCAGGAAAAAGGGGTGTGTGGTTATATGTCATATTTTTGAATTTTCATAATTACAAAAATTCATATTGATTACCGGTTGGGAACAATGAATGAAATCAAAGAATGCACGAAAATCCTAAATCCGAACCGAAGCAAGAAACAACGATCATCAAAGCTGTCGATGTAAAATTAAAAAAACGTGCTTTACATTGTGTTTTGCTGGGAGGAAAAAGAGGCACCCGACTGAATGTTCTCAGAAAACCGAAGCTGCCATGTGGACGCCCTGGCGCCACGTGCAGCTCTGCGCTCAGGATGCATCAAAGACTGCTGCACTGACGCGGAGGCAACAGTAGATGCTGATTCTGAAAATTAGGACACATCACTGTCAGAACTGTCTGAATGTCTCCAGCTTCGCTCTGCGCCATGCCGTCAGTGTCCTCGCCGTCAGAAGCAGATGCCTCACCTCGGCGGCGTCTTCGGCGGGGGCGAGGCAAAATACGATTTTGGGACAGATGTGCCTTGCCATCCGGCGGTTCATCCCCAGATGACATGTGGAGCGCTTGGGCTGGACGATTCTGACAATCCTCTCTTGGATTCCACTCCTTTCGTTGACGAGAAAATTTCAAAGAATTTCAGGCTTTGTGGAATTCAGCTGGGCTTGTAGAAAAGGAAAGGTCCAAGATGAACTTCACGAGCCTGCCAGTCGAGGGCCAGGGCCAGATCAAGAACTTTCTGCGCAAGGCCATCCAGAAGGGGAAGTTTCCCCTGCAGGCGAACAAATTCAGTGAAAACTACATTTCTGCGCACGATCAGTGTTACGCTTGCATTGCTCGTCTCAAGGACCAGAAGGATGCTTCCGTCAGCAAGTTTCTGATCGCATGGAAGAATGACTTCGCCCTTTCCCACAACATCCCCTTGCCTACTTTCGGTTCAATGTGGATTTGTTACCGAGACAGAATATTTAATAATATAATAACTGCCTAACGACTTGTAGAATGAGGAATACCTAACGTAGAAGGACTCCGTACTCTCCAAGCCAAGGTAAACAGACAGACCGGAACATAGAGTAATGCCATTATATACCGGATGGGCCGGCACAATCCCCTCTCCCCCCGAGCGTGCCCTCGTCAGGGTACGCGAGAAATCGAGTTAAGACCAGCCGAACCAAACCGGGATAAAATGTGAAAATTATCTCGAGAGATGGTCTGTGACTGGACACTTCCCCTCGGATAAATTGCACAACCCGTGTTATCCTAGATTCACTCATCGTTCCCCCCCACCTAGTGTGAATCTATACTACCCCCCGGATAGTTATTGATAAATTCCATGTTTGTCAGATTTAAGCCCCTCGGTTCCGCATTATTCCCCAGATTCGAAATCTGATGCGCTTCCATTTCGCCAGAAGAAAAATTTTGCGTGAGACTATTCACGTAAAATGTATTGCCCCATATCTGCCTTCACCATAATCCTGCATAAGCCCTCTCGTGTAACATCTGAATCCATGAAAATTGCCATTCAACTAATGGGAATTTGATCAATCCATCCACTTCCACTCGAACGTCAAAAATTACCATGAAACTAGTGAGAATTTGATCAATCCATCCACTTCCACTCGAACGTCGAAAATTGCCACGAGACTAGTGGGAATTTGATCAATCCATCCACTTCCACTCGAACATCGAAAATTGCCACGAAACTAGTGGAAATTTGATCGATCCATCCACTTCCACTCGAACGTCGAAAATTACCACGAATCGAAAAACCTTTTACCAAATTAAGGTCCCAGGTGACGCTGTAGTCCCGGCGTGTAGCCCAGGAGTGACTTAAGACGTCGCTGAGGGAAGACCCCCCGCCAAGCTCGGATACCCCCCATCGCCGTCCCCCCGGCGCTATCACTCCATGCTTGAAACGACCCCGAGTACCACTTATAGACCTACCCGTCTATCCATCCCGTTCCCCCATTTGTTACCCCCCTTTGTGCCCTCCTTTCCCCAGGTCGTCCCGTTGTTGTCCCGTATCGTCCCCTTGATGATCCTTCCCTCATTCTCCCTATACACTATCTATCCCTATCACTATCCGACCTATAATCTGTCCAATTCTATGACTATCCATCCTATATTCTATCCACCCCATAATCTATCCCCTTCCACTACTATCCGTTCTATAATCTACCCCTCCCCCCTATTCCGCCATCCCACATTCCGTCTTCCGCGTTAGTCCCCCCCCCCCCCCCCGTGCCGTGTTGCTATCCACGCATATATATATACATATCCCGATCCGCATGCCGAGCGGTAAATGTCCGTCAGCCTTCCGCCGTCTTCGCGTCCCTGCGCGGCAAAATAGAAATAGATTCCATGAGTGACACATTCCGAGTGTACCGTGGCCTTGCTCGCCATATGGGCCCGTTGCCCTTCCGCGGTACCTGTGGGTGTATTTGTATTACCCCCTCCACTCTCCTCTTCTTCATCATTCTTCATCTTCCTCTTCATCTTCTCAGTCTTTCCGTCATCGTTTTCGTTCGTACCCCGTACGCTTACCCTTTGTCAAGCCACCGCAGGCTGAGGGTGAATATCAATAAATGAGCGTGAGGGTGATCAGTCCGTCAACGTCATCGACCTCGCTCCCCGGCGGGTTAAAATATTATCCTCCAAAGGCTCATAGGCCTGTCGTCGCGTCCCTGCGCGGAAAAGAATTGTATCATCGCGCCCCGCGCGAGATAAGATTATCCATCATCGCGCCCTGCGTGGAAAATCCAGTAAGCCAAAGGGCAGTTAGAGATGATTGTCTTGTATTTTTCATGCGTTGCTTCCAACCAGCTCATGAAAGTACACGATTAGTATCGTGGTCTCTGTGTGTAGCCCATAATTTCCAGAGGGTTGATTTTTCCTATTCCCGTTCAGACGATGACGTCCGTGCCCTCGCGCTCCTGCGCGTACCAAGTGTATACCATACACTTTTGGATCAAGTGATCCACGGGTATCCTCAGCCGTTTCCCCCGGGCGCACCACCCCGGTTTCGGTCATCATCTTATCTTTTCATTCTTCTCTTTCTCACTCATTTCTCGTCTCTCTCTCTTCCTTTCTTTCTCTTTCTCTCCCTCATCTCCTTCCCCTCCTCGTCCTCGGCTCCGTCCCCGAGGGACGCTTCCTTCCCCTCGATCCCACCTGCGCCGGTGGTGCCCCGATGATCTCAAAGTGTCAGCCTCTCTCCTCCACCTCATCCCAGATGAACGTGGGGATTCGCCGCTCTTCCGTGAGGTCAAAAGGTATGTCCAAGACCTCCCTAGGCCGTGATTGCACCGTATAGGGCGTGTGGTGCTTGTCATCCAACTGGATGCTGACATCCCACGTCTCCCGTTTCTGCCCCCAGTTCTCCAGAAAAACTGGACTGAACCGACGGTCCTTTTCCATGTTAGTCCCATCATCGCTCCTCCAGAACTGCATTACTGGGGCAATGCCCACCGCCGCTTTGGACCTCGTACGTCCTGCGACCCTCAATATCCGCATGACATAGAAGTCATCCAGCGTATCATCCGAGAACTCTCTATCCGCGGGTCGCATCAAATAATACTTGCCGACTCTCCAGCGGATTTTATCTATCTTGGTCGGGTCGACCAACCACTTTTCTGACTGTGGACGCGATCCACCTCCATCCCCTCCTTCTGGTGGTGGTCTCGGACGGGCCGCCTGTGCCCGCCGCTGCTCCTTCTCCTCCTTCCTCTCCTCCAGTCGCAGCACTCCCTCCGAGCCCCCCGGCTCCTCCTTCCGCTCCTGAGTTTCCTCCTTGCCATTGGCGCCCTCACCTTCCTGGCGCTGCCTCCTGGATGCTCGTTCGTGAGAACCCTTTTCCAGCTCCGTAATTGCATCCCGTAATCTTTGTTTCTCCTCCTCTTCCGGTTCATACAGGAGCTGGTCCCTCAACCTCCCCCACTCTTCCGCCCGCTGCGAACGAGTAAGCAAAGATGTCGGGTTGCCCCAGTCATCCGTCGTGCGCGCCAGTGCCTGCGCATCCGTCTCATAATCCAATAGGAACGGTGAGAACTTGACCAGCCGTCGTACATGCACGATCTGTTCTTTTGCGGTTCGCTGATGGCGGATATGTAGCTGTATGCCGCAGTTTGTTGCACCACCTGATACGGCCCCTGCCACTTTCGTACAACTTCGCCGACACACCCACCGGGATGCTCGGGACGTATAACAAGACCGTGTCTCCCACGTTGAATTCCACATGTCGGAACTTTTGCTGCCCCTTGTCGTCCTTCCTCCTCATAGCAGCCTCGCGCTGCTTCCGGACGATGTGTTCAGCCTCCGCTATTGCCCGCAGGCGGCATGCCATCAATTCCGTCGGTCATATAAAGCCGTGTCCTTGAAGCGATCCGTAGGTGTGTTCAACACCCTTCCATGTACCAGTTGATTCGGGCAAAGCCTGACGCTCCCTCCCAAAGACGAGGAGCCCAAGTTGTTAACCGCAAACGTAAAAGCCTGTACCGTCTCCGACCACATCTTCTGGTTGTTCTGGCAATAGATTTTCAAGAATGCCTTCATCGTCTTGTGCATCCGCTCGATTTTCCCGTTTGCCATTGGATTGTATGCCGTAACGTAGTTCCATTGGAACCCAAAATATGCACTGAGTTTGTTCGAGAGCCAGTTGTTGAACGAACTCCCTCTGTCTGATATGATCTTCCTTGGAACTCCGATCCTGCAGAAAACGTGGTTGATCAGAGCCTTAGCAGTCGTTTCCTTGGTCTCGTCCTTAGTGGGTACCGTGATCACGTAATTCGATGCCCTGTCAATGGCCGTAAGTATGTACTTGAACCCCCCTTCGCCCGCTTCCGGTAAAGGGCCCACATAGTCGATGTGGATCGTCTCGAAAATGTAGCTCGTGACCTCGTATTGCCCCAGCAGACCCTTGGTTGCGTCATATGGCGTCTTTGCTCTCTGGCACGGCGCGCAGCCGTTGATGAATCGTTCCACATCCTTATTCATACTTCCCCAGTAGAACTTCCTCGTCAGCGACCACTTCATCCTTTCCAATCCTTGATGAATCTGCATGGGACAGTTGTGTGCCCCGATCATAATCGCATGCCGTAATGCCGGTGGTACCCATACCGTCCACCTTTCCGGGTTTTCCTTGTGTCTGCCGTCCGTTCCCATATACCAGATCAGCCCATCCGAATACGTGTGCGTCTTCATCTGCCGCTTCGCCGCCTCGGTACGCGTTTCCGGTGTCGGGTTCAACACGTGTTGAATCAGTGCCTTGAATTCCTTCGCCTTGCTCGTCAGACTCCGAAACTTGTCCACCGAAGCAAACTTGATTTGCGTATCCGTCTCCAAGTCCAAAGCCACCCGGCTGGGGTGCGTCTTCTCCAACACCGTCACGTCCTCCTGTTCCGGCAACAATGGTTCCCCTTCTGCCTTAGGGCCGACCGCTACATTGCCAACCATTGGCAACTGCCGCCATGGAAAACTTGGCGTTTCCATCTCCTCTGCCTCTCTTTCAGCGTGTAACGCCGCATCCCACTCGTATTCTTCGAGACTGTCCTTCGCGCATTGGTCCTCGTGCTCCTCACAGCACTCTCGTGGTGCCTTACTAGCCGCCTCATACAACCTGAGGTCCCTTTCATATTCCTGTTTTTCTCCTACCCCCGACGTACGAAACTTGTACGCTGCCGACACCTCCTCCGCGTATATCATACCGTTCATCGGCTTCTGGTCTTCAAAATCCGGTTCCCGCTCGATCTGTTCCAAGTCCATGAATCCCCATACCGTCAAGACTGCCGCCGCTGTGGTGAACCTAAATCGCGTCAGGTTCATTCTTTTCCGCTTCTCCCCATCCCATATCGGTTTGACCGTGAACACCTCTGGCACTGGTGTTGTCGTTGTTCCGCCCCCGTCTTTCCCCGTGATCCCCCATCCTCTGCCGTGCCCCCAGATCGAGACTGGTGATTAGCCAAGAAGTTCTCCTTTCCCTTGATATACTCTATCTGGAAGTCGTATTCCGACAACTCCTGTTGCCACCGCGCCAACCGTCCCGTATGGTCCTGAGACATCAACCATCGCAGGTTGTTGTGATCCGTTCTCACTCTCGTTTCCTTTGCCCCCCATAGATATTCCCGCAGCCGCTTGAAGCCCCAGACAATAGCTAGTGCCTCCCGCTGTCTGGTGCAGTATCGCCTTTCCGCACTCGACATACGTCGACTAAGGAACATTACCGGTCGCAATCGCCCCTTTTCGTCCGCTTGTTGAAGCACTCCTCCTATCGCGTAGGCCGACGCGTCCGTATCCAGAATAAAGGGTGCCTCAAAGTCCGGCAGCCTCAGAACCGTTCCATCTTCCGTCAACGGATCCCTCAGAATCGTTTCCCGCAAGTCCTTTATCGCTTCCAAGACCTTCTCTCCCCACTCGTTCGGGTTCGCCCAGTCCCCTTTGAATTCCTTCATGCGTTTCCGTATGGGCTCCCCCCGGTTGGCGAATTTTGGGATAAACTCCCCGTAATACTGTGCCAACGACACGAACGAATGTAGATCGGATTTGTTCTGCGGTATTGGCATGTCTGCCAGTGCCTCTCGTTTCTTAGCCGCGATTGTGCATGTTCCGTTCTCAATATCGTATCCCAAATATTAAATCAGTTTCTGCATGAAGTGGCACTTCTTGGCATTAAGCCGGAAACCGAACGCCTTAATCCGCCGCATGATGTCCCTGAGGTGTTCCATATGCTCTTCCACCGAGTTAGAGTATATAATGACATCATCCAAGTACGCGAAGGCATACGTGGACGTGTCACCATGTTTGAAGGCAAATTCCTCGTCCCGAAACTTGCCTCCCAACATCTCGGTCGTCGCCTTTTGGAAAATCCCTGGAGCCACCTTGAGCCCCATCGGCAAAACCTTCCAGACGTAAGTCGTCCTGCCCACCATAAACGCTGTGAGATATCGACTTTCCTCCGCCAATGGAATTTGCCAAAAAAAAAGCTTTTCAGATCAGAGTGGAATATATTTTCGCCTTCCGCAATACTTCCACCCCTCGTCGCACATCCGGCACCCGTGTTTCGATCTTTTTTATGATCTGATTGATCTTCCAGTAGTTTATGCACATCCGTAATGTGCCATCTGGCTTCGGCGCCATCCGCACCGGCGAGGAGTATTCTGACAACCGCTCCTCTATCAGCCCCTTCTCCAACAATTCCGCCGTCATCTCCCTGTAGAACCTTGCCGTCCTATTCCTGGTACCTCCTGTCCCATCTCCCTGTAGAACCTTGCCGTGTGGTGCTTGACCGAACCTCCCTCCAACGGCCCAAACACTTCCATGTGGTTATCCATCATCGCCAAGACGTTCTCCTTAGACTTTTCACTTCCCTGCCACTGTTTTGCCTGTTCCCGCAAGGCCGCCCGAGCCTTATCCGTTTCCTCCTTGATTTGTTCGTCCGTCGCCTTGCCCGCTATGTCGTCCACCGTGGCCTCCTCGCCCTCCTCCTCGAACCCTTCTCTAGACCGGTACAGGGTAGGCATTTTCCTCTCCTGATCCGCGTATCTGGCCAACTGATCGATCATCATCGCGTATTGTATCGCATGTGTGCGATGATATACCCCCGAAATATGAGTAAACGCTTCATCTCTGATTGCGGCCAAATCTCGTGTAAGGAGTTCCTTCCGATATTTCCTCGCCGCCTTTCTCGAACCCAAACGACACGCTATAACGAGCTTCTGCGTCCGACTCGGTATAGGTATCGGGTCCTGAACCAAGAAATCCTCGATATCGTACCACCACATTTCTGTTCGTCTACCCACCGGAAGCACTATCGTGAAATCCCCAAGGGAAATCCGATTCTTCAGCGCCTTCTTGATTCCTGCCACCGAGTCGACCATGATGGGATCGTCCCCCCACTTATCCCTGAGGAACTCGATAATTCCCGTCTTCGCCTGACTTGGCTTTGCCACGTTACATACCACGTACTGTGCCATTGGCAACGTCCTGCCATCCATTTCTTTGTGTTGGTCCCCCAGATTACGGCCGTGTATCGGGAAACCGTCCGTGGCCAATCTCCGTTGTTCTCTCAAGTGTTCCAGCCGCATGTCGCACAATGCCACTATCTGATTTGGCGTCCATTCGTCCTCCGATTCGCTCTCCTCCTCCGTTGCCTTGGGTCCCCCACTGCAAAAACCTCGCATGCTGCCTCGTCAGCCGCTGCCTCTTCCGACATTACGACCTTCACGGCCGCAAAACTACCAGCCGTCCATTTCCCCTCATTGCCTTGAGAGTGGTCATCTGTCGACAAATGCACCATATTGTATACCGGTGCGTTTTCGTCCGCTCCATATCGCACCGTATACCCCGCACAATCGATAGATGTGCGCATTCGTCTGAGCGGGTCCAAGCTCCACAACAAGCCCCCCGTGTATGCTGGTACCACCCAAAACTTGTGGATATAGATCGAGCCGTCGGAGAGCCGAAACTTCAGCAACATCGTGCCCGTGATCGGTGTCGATCCCGACACTCCACTCACCCATCCCTGCGTGTGCCGCAGTGCCTGCCGATACCACTGCTGTCCCCCATACTTGTCCTGAAAACTCCTCCCCATGACACTGATCGCCGCCATCGTGTCATTGCCAATGACCTCATACCCGCCCAACTCGACAATTTCCACCTTCGTGTAGGCTAAAGGGAAATTTGCTCTTTTAATTGAATTAATCATTCTCCTAGGGCTCATTGAATCCACGCGTTCCGCGATCTTTTGGTATGTCTGGAGGATAAGTCGGTTCCGCTCCCGTTCTTTCCCCTCATCCTTTCCATTGAGTCCCATTTTCCCTTCCGACCCCTGGTCCTTAGCTTTATCTATGTTCTCTCTCCTCTGATCCTCTATTTCCCGCCTCTCTCCCTTATCCTCCTTACTTCCTATTTTCCCCTGAGCCCCCTTATCGCCCTTATCGTCTATAGCTCCGTTATCCTTATCCTCTGTTCTTCCTGGTTTTTCTCCCGTTCCATCCCCCGAGTCCGCTCCTCTGCCTTCTGCCGTTTGTCGTGTGCCCTGCCCTCTCTCTCCCTCTCTGCTGCTCTCATCCGTTTTCTGGTCATTCCCCAGTCAGATCTATGGAGTCGTTCTCCTTTGCCATCCCCCCTGGACTGGCTGCCGTACCCCGCTCCATCTACCCGCCGGAGCAGCAGGCGTTCTTGCCGTCTTCGTTCCCCTATCAGCCATCAAATCCCGCCGCATACCCTTATGTTCCGTGTTGATATGTTCCCCACCTGTTTTGCCTCCCCCTATGATCACAACGTCATATGCATCTTTATCCTCACGCCGTCGCGGTCGCGCCTCTTCCTCCCTCGGCGTCCGTCCCTGTTCAAATATGCCATGTTTCCGTTCATGTTTTTGTTCCATTTCCTCCACGGATATTATCCTACCCGATGGCGTGGGTGTGCCCCCTCCCGCCGCTCCCTGTCGCTCCGGTAAACCCGCCGTCGCCCCTGAAATCAATGCCTGTCGATCCGGGTGCACATAAGGGAAACTGTTGCCTGTTCCTTTGCTCCCTTCACCCCCTTTTCCTCCCTTCCCTTCCACCATCTCTCTCTTTTCCTGTACCTCTGAGGCCATCCCTGGCCCTGTTGCCGCCGAACGTTGTGTGCCCCCTCGACCTCTTCCTCGATCACCGCCACGTCCTCCGCCACCACCACCTCGTTGCCGTAGTCCTGCCGCTGACAAGTAAGATCCTCGATCCTTCCGCTTCCACCCGTATTTCTGGATGTTCGCGGTGTTGAACCGTTGCAACTCGTCCAGTTCGTCCCTGTTAAACAGGTCTTCCAATCCCCCGAGCTGCCACATGCCATGTCGAATTGCCTCCTTCAATTCCCTTATAGCCGCGTTCTGCTCCTCCCGCGAGACTTTATTCATGTTGTCGTGATACAGGGTGTCGTCATCGTGTATGCAGCATTCGCCCCGTAGGCGTAAGAACCATATCCCAATTTGCCAATAATACGATTTGCGCCAATGGCTGTTTTCCTTCAATGCCCGTCGCTCATATTTCGGAACTCCCGGTACATTGCTGAGTCGGTCGTCCGGGGGATATCGTGCCTCGTCCGACTTCAGCTCCCGATTCCTTGCCGCATTCGCGTAAAAGGATGGGTCCATCATGTCTGGTCCGGATCCTTTCTGCCTGAACCCTCCCACTCCATGTGCCGCGTTTACTTCCGCCGGTCGAGCATATGGATGCGGTCGACGATCCTCCCTGTTAGACCCCAGCCTCGTCCTCCCTCCGCCGAAGTTCCCCGTGCTACATTGTGGTCTGCCCCCGCCCTGCTGGCCCCTTGTATGACCGTCGCCCCTTGTACTACCGCCGCCCCCACCAGTCTGCCGTCCTCCTTGTTGCTGCCGCATTGGTGCCTTTGGCATCTTCGCCAGAATCGCTGGATCCATCAACAGCGTCTTTATTGCCTTGACGTCTTCGTGATCCATCGTCCAAGCCACCGGGTTGGTTTTGCCTTGCCATCCCTGCCATTTAGCCTTGTTTTCGTTGGGTAGCGTCGGCAGTCTCAAGCCCGCGGTCAGTATCTCCGTTACCACGTTCTTGGTCGCCTGTTCCCTCCATAAGCCATGCCCCAAGATTACCGGGTACACCTTCCGCTCGTCGTTGATCAGACACGCGTCCATGACTGCTTGGAATAAGGCCGGTAGAGGCACGCGGGCCCTGACCTTATCCTGGATCACTCCCCGAACCGTTTCCAATTCCTCATCCGCATCGGTGAGTGCCACAAACCAAAAAACCGTGCCGAAGACGTAATGGATCACATCCACGTACTGCCAGTGCGATCTTGCCGTATTTCCCTTGACTTTCTTGTCGAAGACTTCCTCCCACGTCGACTGGTTCGACAACCCCGCGTTAGCCCCCGCAATTCCCAAAACGTCCGCCAAGACGAAGAAAATGGATTCCAGATCGTTGCCACTCTGCGCCCCGCCCAGCTGTTTCTTGAACTGTACCGCAAATTGTCGCATCATGTTCATATATCGCCTGTCGTCCCCTAGGCTTTGGTCGATTTGATCGTACCCCTGCCTTGCCAGGTCCGTATTTGCCTTCAACTCTTTTATTATCTTGTCCCTTTTTTCCCATCCTTGGACCGAACTCCTGGGCGTATTACTCGCCCAACCCGAGCGATTCTTCTCGCCATCCTCCGATCCCTCCTCCTTCGAATCCTCATCCGACTCCGAGCCTTCCGAGTCGCCTTTCTTCTTCTTACTCTTCTTCTTCTTTTTCTTTTTCTTTTTCTTTTTCTTTTCCGGTGACGCCGCCTCCGATTGCTCCATTAATTTCAGCCGAAGCCTAGTCCAGGCTACCCAACCATCCACACACCCCCTCACCAACGACAGGTGATACACCCACATCCGCAGTTCCGTCACCGTCGCCTTGCGAACCGCGTCATCCATCAGAGCACCCCCGTTCACCGCGTTGTCCAAGAGCTTCTTGAGTGTCGCCCCCCGTTCCTTGATGTGTCCCATCGCGTCCATGCCGTCGTTGTACTGCTTCATGGCTTCTGTAAAGAAACCCGCTTCCTTCCTCACCTCGTCCGCCCATTGCGCGTTTGCCGTTTCCAACCATGACGCCAAGTCATCAACCGGATTGAGCATCATGCGCTTGTTCCAATCGTGGAAAGCCGCAGTGACTTTGATGTCCTGCTGTCGGATTGCCAAGATCAGCCGATCAATAGCCGCCATCATACCTCCCCCTCGTCCATTATAGGCCGCACCATATAAGCTGTCAACGCCTTGCGCCTCGTCTGCCATTCGTTGCCACTAACGTAGAAGGGAAAAATTGATAATAATAGAACCCAAACCCATATATACATGTCTCTCTTCCAATATGATCTCCATTATCCTGTCCACATCCCTTGCAATATCCAAGCATTGCCCGTCTCTAGCCCTCCGGGTCCTCTCTCCCTCTTTCCTATGAATCCGTCCCCCCCCCCTTTTTTCTGATTGGCTTCCGTTGCCCCTCCCGTTTTTCACATACTGAACCGTTCCAGCACGTCTCTATTTAACTCTTCCATCCATTCCATCATCTCCTCCGCTGTCTCCCGTTGGTCCCAAGACCCCCTGCTTCCTTCGCGGTTAGACCGCTCCTCCCCCTCTTCATCCGTTGTCTCCTCCTCCTCCTTCTTCGCTTCCTTCTCCCACTTCATTGCCAATTCCTGTATGTGTCTTATCTCCATTTTTGTTCCCAAGGCCGTTATCCATTCCTTCGTCTCCTCCGACTGCCACTCATTGCCCTCTACACTCCCCTGTGTCTGCTCCTTCGTCCATCTCATCCTCAACCGACTGACAAGCTGTTTCCATTGTGCAGGATGTTCGTCATGCCATTTGGTCTCCCAAGCCTTAGCCTCGGCTACCGTGCCCGTAAGCGCAGTCTCCACCGACAAAATAACGTCCTGTATCGTGTCCCCCAGTCTCCTTTCCACTTCTTGAATTCGTGCATACTGTCCCCGCGCCTCCTCTGATTCTTTGAAATGTTTCCAACAAGGCTCCCTCATTTCGGCCGGCATCGTACTCGTCCGCTTCTCCCACCTCCTCCTTATAATTTCCTATCTCGCCTCCTCTACCACCTCCTTCTGACGTTGTGCCTGTTCCTGTCCCCGTTCCCATGCCTGGGCCAGTGCTAGCACTTGACTCCCCGAGTCATGATCCGAATCCTCTCTTATCTCTTGTTCCACCACCAACTCTCTTTCTATCTCCTCGTCTTCCACCTTCCTTCTCGCCTCCCTTGCCGTCTTCATCTCCTGTGTCAAAATTTCCACCTCCTCATCCACTGCCATCTCCTCCATTTGAGTGTGGCTTGTAGCCTCTCTTCCGTCTCTCTGCTGCCCTCTTTTTTTGTCCTTTTGTGTCCACAGGCCTCTGTCCTCTTGCAACTGTTTAAGCCACTCCTGTGTCTCTTCACTGTCCCAATCGTTGCCCGCTGCATGATTCTCCACCCTCTCGATTATTCCTCGCATCCGCAATGGTTCGACGAACAGTGTCCAACTGTACTCTCCTCTTCCTTGGAGAGTTTGCAACCATTTCTTGGCATGTGCTGCCTTTCCCGTGGCACAAGCCCATGCCGTATGTAACCTTTCCGCTACCCACTTCTCCCCCACCTTCGTCAACAAAGCCGGAAAAATATATTGGTTCCTCGCCTCCTCCGACTTGGCAAATTGTCTCCATAAACCCTCCTGCTCCCTAAACCACCGCCAACTTAACTCCCATAGTTTTTCATCCTCCGTTATCCGTTCCGTGTGCAAAATTGCCTCCACCCGTTCACTCTACTCTTCACCCATCTCCTCTATGAACTGCCGTGCCTCCTCGTCCACCTTATATTCCGTCTCCCTAACTCGTCCCCACTGTTGGTCCCCCTCCGTCAGCTCCAACCTTAGCCTCCGTGTGCTCATCCTCTGACGTGTGTCCTAACGTAGAAGTGACAAGTGTTGTGTCTTGTGCTTGTTGTTGGTCCCCCACTCTCCTTCTTTTCCGTCTCCTCTCCTCTTTCCTGTCTTCCCTTTCCATCTTCCTCGATTCCTCCTTTCTTTGGAAATTCTCCCAAGCCACCATTGCCCCCACATACTCCTTTTCTGCCTTTTGGAGGTCCGATTCCGTAAAGTAAGGAGACCCCATGTGAACCCGCTTCTTCATCAGAAAGTAATGTCTTTCGTGCCTACTAGCCCAAGATGCCAGCGTCTTTCCATACCCACAATCCTCCTGTTCCTCCGTCTCCTCACTCGTTTCTCCACTGTCCTCCTTCTCCTCGTCAGATATTTCCTGGACTTGCCCCCTTTTTCCATACCTAACGTAGAAGTGTATGTATCGTATTTCTCCTTGTCTCCTATTCCTCTTTCCGAGCCTTCTTATTAGGCTCGTCCTGCTCCCCATCCTCTTCCACACGTCTTTCACGTCTACCCAGCCATCCCTCCTCTCTTGCCTGTCGGAAGTTCCTCCTTATCTGGTCGTCCAGATATCGTGTTCTCCTCAGTATTGCCACATCCATCCATACCTTTCTCCTTTCGTTCGCTCGTACCACCTCCTGCCCCATCCCCACCAATTCCTCTGGACTTATAAGTCCCTCCTTCAACCATACCTCCATCTGTTTCCGTAAGTCCTCATATTCCTTGGTTGCCGCCGACACTCTCTTGTATACGTCTTTTCCCACCCATATTTCTCCCTCTGCCCACATTCCTTCCTCGCCTTCTTTCCTCTCTTCTTCCCATGCTTCCCTCCAAGGGTCAGACTGTTGCTTTTCCTCGTTCCCTTGTTTTTCTCCCTTGCCACTACCATCATTCTGCTCTTCTGAAGCCATAACAATGCCGTATACCTAACGTAGATATAATACCCTGTATCATCTAGCTCCTGTTCCTCTTATTCCCCCATCCCACACTCCTGCCAAGCCCCCCCCTCTACGCACGTAGTGCGAAAAAGAAAAATAAGGACTTGAAGGGCAATGATATGGCCGATATAGGCAGTAATCCATTCTTGGTAAAAAGCCCGCAAAACCCCTTGAAAAGGCTGCCATTTTTGCTTCCATCACCTTCAAGGTTACCACCCGTAAAAGGCGTGAATTTCCACTTGGAATTTTTGCGCCATGATGGCTTCCCAGATTTTGTCCTTTTTCTCCATGTCTTTTGCGTCTTTTCCCAAACTTCTTCCACCATTTGTCTCCTCCTTAGTCCCCTTTTGGTTCCCGCCACCTTCCATCCCCATAAGTGTTTGACTGTGGGCATAATCCATCCCATCCCAGCCATTCCTCCGACTTGCTTGCCACCACCTTCTATCCTTGTTCCCCTTTGTTGCCCTTCTTCCATATAAGCCCAGCCATTCGTCGTGCAATATCAATGCTTGTCCCCCCAAGCACCCAAATCCACTTTGTTGTCTTCCTTGTGTGACATGTCGTCACATGTCTGTGTCTCTTTGCCACGTCATCCCCCTTTGTGTCTGTGAGTACCATCCACTTTGCCATGTCATTCCTATGTCTCCACTCCATCAACCATCATGAAAACATGCTACCATATTGCCACAATCCGCAGCAAACATAAAACCAAGGTTTGCATAAAGGTTTCCATTTCATTAGTGAGTGGCGTGTCCTGTGTGTTATATTCCTTGTGACTTCTGAGCCCAGCAACCCCTTCTCATCGGTCAACAAGCCCGAAAACACACACTCAATCCATCGAACGTAATCTCCCAACATATATGCATATAGATGCAACCATATTCCAACATAAATTCCGAGTTCTCATGTGAAAAACGACTTCCCGCCATGTGATGTGTATGAGTCAAACACAGCAACCCTTGTTCCCCCGAGAAACCACACGAGAACCAAAGACAATCCAAGAAATGCATGCCCCATGCATAGATCCATCCATAAACATCAAAAAACCATCAAAAACCATCAAGTTCCATCCCAATAAACCATGTCGCAAACTTCGAATCTGTGCCGATTTTCTCAAGTCCCAAAAATTTCCGAGAAACGAGGAAAATTTCCTACCCCGTAAACTGTGTTTTTATTAGCGACTCCAATGTTACCGAGACAGAATATTTAATAATTTTATAACTGCCTAACGATTTGTAGAATGAGGAATACCTAACGTAGAAGGACTCCGTACTCTCCAAGCCAAGTGTAAACCGACAGACCGGAACATAGAGTAATGCCATTATATACCGGATGGGCCGGCACAGATTTACGTCTATTCGAACACCGGTGATCTTTGGAAGTGCTGGTTGAAGCTTCTTTCCCCTGGTGGCGTTCGCGCTGACATGCCTAAGAACCAGGCAATCATCGACAGCATCAACGAACTTAACAACATCCGCAAGGACAAGCCCTGTCTAGTTCAAGAAGTGTAACAATTGATTGAGGACCTCAAAGAAGGCAAGGCTGGCGAAGTGAAGCAAACCATGAAGAAGTTTTTTCTGGAGCAGAAGAAGTACGTCTGCATGATCTCGCTGCAAGCCATGATCCTGGAACTTGCTGACAACATGGGTGTTTTCGACTTGGATGACAATTACGTCTCCAAGAACTGGGGGGGCCTTGTTGATTTCGTCCCGCAGCTTGAGGACGAAACAGGCAGGCTAATCCTTAATCGCACTGTGGACATCCTCTACGCTTGTCCAACGGAATGTTGCTCCAATGCAGTTTGCCGCTTTTGCTGTCGATGAGGCCCGCAGCTCTCCACTTTTTCGTCCGCTCATTGACAGTGTCTCGGTCACAGAAAGCCGGAGGCTGCAGTAAATCGTTGTCCTCATCGTTCAACCCAAACTAATTGTCAACGCTAACCTTTTCATTCTTCTCATGCAGCCAACCCACCCATTCGATCTTGTCGTTGGGTTTTCCACTCGTGTAGAAATTTAACATGAGTTCGCCGACATGTTTTTCGTCAAGCGAGCGGTCGATGACTCCTTTGTGAGGAGCACCCGCGATCACGTCCGGCAGAACTTCGACGTTGTCGTACGAGAGCGAAGAGATATCTTGGGTTGCTGCCTGGACCAAGGAACTCGTGTCTGAACAACACATGGCATTTTTATGCGTAAAAGTCACAAGCACAGACAAGCTCAAATGAGATTTTGTCTTCTTGGTACTTGGCTTCTTTTTGCGCTCTCTTGTCTTGCTCGGTCACGTTCTTGCCGAACTTCGCCTTGCCTTTCATTTTCTTTGCCTTCTTGACTGCAGGAGAAATTTTGCTAGTGTCAGGAGTCATGCTACGTCATCACCTGTTTGTTCTTTCCTCTTCTTGCTTGCAGTGGAAGGGGTGGATACGACAGAGCCTGTTGATGGGCTTGTTTTCCCTGCAGCAGGAGGGATTTTCGAGGCAGCAGGGGCAGCTGCTTTCTGAGCTGGTGGTCTCAATGGTGGGGACTTGGGCAGAATTTTCCTTTTCTGACCCAAACCTGAAGCCTGAGACTGTTCCTCACCGTCGTCATCTTCGGTGTCATTTTCCTGATTCTCCAGTTGACTGTACGACGCTTTCTTCTGGGCCTGAGCTTTCTTGGACGAAGACACTGAGCGAGCCAGGGCATTCGCTTCCTCATTTTCCTCTTCTTCTTCTACTTCTACTTCGTCTTCTTGCACTTCTTCTTCCTTGTCTCCTTCCACTTCAGCCTGGCCCTTGTCTTTGCCTTCCTTGCCAGAAAATGTTGACGCAGCTGCAAACCATGACTCTTCCGGTTGGGTGTGAGGCAAAAGGCTTCGAGGAACGACGTCGTCGTCTTCAGTTTCCTGCAAAAACCATTCAAGTGCCACCAGTGCTGAAACCAGTTTTGCATTTATGCATGAAAGTCACAAGTGCAGTTGGGCTCGGACGTAAAAAGTGGACCCGACTGGGTTTACACAGAAAAAACAGAAAAAAGGAAGCATGCCCGATCCGAACATGGGACTTTTATGAATAAAAGTGTCAAATGTAAATGGACCAGACCTCTTGCTCAGTGGCAGCCACGATGGAGACCTTCGCAGCCATCGCTTTCAACCACTCTTTAAGCTTCTTGTTCAGCTTGCCTTCAGTTGCCACAAGGAATCCATAATCGAAAAATTCAGTGCAAAAAACGTGAGGAAGGGAGGGGGGGACCGAATTTAAACTCAGCCACACACACGAAGACATCAAACACAACCCAAGACAAACAGAGAGCACACACAGAACAAACAAGAAGAAGGGAGAGAACAAGAGAACGAAAGAAAAATGCTTGTTGATCAGTAGGTGCACTTGTGATGGTTCCTTATTCAAAGATACTGCGCAGCGACGCGTCCCAGGTCACGCACGCAGGCAAGGACGACTTGTCGCCCGAATGCAAACAATCACGCTCAGCCAAATGAAAAATGAAAGTTTTCTCTTTCTCTTCGTCCCAAACAGAAATGAGCCACATTCGACTCAATTCAGACCTTGAGGAACGAAAGTTGGTGACCAGCCCTTTGCTGACACCTTGAACATTTCGATTCCCTCCTGGCAAAGGAGGGTTATGACAAGCAACTCCAGATTCTCGTCGATCCACCACGACCGATTGAAGCTTTCCACAACATTTTTTTTATAGCCATTATCGCAAAGCAGTTTTGGGCTGTCGAGAAAAACAGAGGGTGGTTGAGCAAAGGTCGAAAGTGACTTTTTGCACTCAAGGAAAAAAAAAAGTCATCCTGAGCCAAAAACATTGATTTTCTTGGCTGAATCATAATCGTGGGCCACGGGATTCCAAATTTGAAGTAAGGTTCGGATTGGCCCAAAGAAGCATTTCCTGACTAACAACTTGAAAAATAAGTATCCCAAAACAGTTTTCAGGCACTGGTGGCACTGGACACATACATTGGATCCGCCCGGATGTGCATTTATGCATAAAAGTCTCACATTCAACTCAGCCCAAATATGTTTTTTCATTTTTTCCGGAAAAAAATGAAAGGTGAAAAGCAAAGTTGGGGCTTTTATGCATAAAAGTCCCATGTCCACACTTGACTTAGACAGCTTTTCATGACCTCTGAAAATGCATGTTTTTCAGATCCTTAAGCGCGATTACCTTTCCACACTGAGATTTAATTTCAAGACCCTCGCACAGCAGCTGGAGAGCCAGCCACATCGACCTCCACACGACGAGATCATTCAACGCGACCTAAAACTACACAAAAGTTTTACAAGGACAATACCCAAACCTTTGTTGAGCAATCTTGAAATGAAAAAAATTATTTGGACAAGCGACTTTCTGGCGTTTGGATTTGAGGCCTGGCTGAAAACGTTTGCTCCAGAGCGACTTCACCGCTACTGGAAAAAGATAGCGTCAGTCCAAGATGGAAAAGGGGGTACTCGGAAGTTGGACGAAACACATGCAAAGCATCTGATCGCAGAACGGAAGCATTTTTTTTGCTTTGTTCTTTGTCTTCACTGTGTTTCAGCAAGGACGACGTTTTACGCAATGGGAGGTTGATCTGTGTCTCGAACTAAAACATCGTGGCCTCAGCAGAGAAGGGATCGATGTTCTTTTTTTGCGGGAAGAATTCTTCCTTTGCGAAGCATTGATGTGCACAGAACCAAGCGACTTGAAACTGTGATGGAAAGAATCAGGTAACCAAGGTGTGAAATCACACACAAAAAAACCACTGAACACTTTGTTGAACACATTTTTGTTACATGCCGAAATTGTTACATTTACAATCTTTGCATCAAGATCAGTTTGTGGATCAGTTTGTGGATGTTTTTCAAAAAGTCACAAGACAACAACTGCATTTTACACTGTTAACAAAATGTTGAAAGAAGAGACAATTTCAAACAAAACCGAACGGGCCTGAAAAAAGCTTGCAGTGCCAAATCGGACATGAGACTTTTATGCATAAAAGCTCAAAGTGTGGCAAGTCCTTTTTGGAAAATTTAACGTTTAAAGCTTCTGTTGCGACAGTTGTTCACCGTAGGTTGCCCGACAAACAAAGCACATTCTGATCTTTCCCTCCGTTCCTGACAACATCCTACTAGTGTCGCATTGAAAAGTTTTGCTCGCAAGCATTTTTTGATTTCAAGCTTACCTCAACCATGTTCTTTTATGCATAAAAGCGCTGAGTGTGGTTTGGTCCTAACAAAGCTTTAGACTTCGGTTGAGTGTGAACTAAACAGTTTGTGTTTCTTGAATCGTGGTCTGTTTGATTTCTTTCAAAAGTGGCGTGAAATATGTTGAAACCACTCATGATGTGCATGAAGATGCTAGTTCAGAAACAGCCAGGACAGATTACTTTAGTAGAGCATGTAAACGTCTTGAAAGATGAAAAGAAGGAATTTTAAAGCATACATTGTTTTTTCCATGTGTTCCTTTTAAATCTTCCCTCAGTACAAAAACGCAAACATCTCAGTAAACCAGCATCATTGCACCTGTAAACATGCTGCTGTACTATGCAAAAACGAAGCCCGTACTGACGTGATCTGGTCTACTTGGTTCGATAACTTTGCAACGAGTCCCAAGTTTCGCAATGTTAGTGTTCCCAATTCGGGAGTGTGCACGTACAACAACGGACTTTGGACGGTTGTAGGAGTAATTCAATCGCAGCGGTTGCAGCCTTCCAGCTTAATGTGGAATGACTGCAAGAGAAAAGAAATTCCAGATGATCTTTTTGAGCATGCTTTGACAGAACTTACACGAAGTAAGATGCAGGAGTTTCAAGCAACGAATCCTGACTTTTTGTAATTTTTCAACACTCTGCTTCCAGTGAATCAGACAGAATTCCGCTTAGGTTGCCTTTCAGTCTTTCCACCGACAATGATCCTGCAAACAAGGGAACTGTTTTTTTCTGTGTGCGGATGGAAGACCGAAATATCGCATCTAATGATGATTGATTCGTTTTTTGCAAAAGCTTACAGCGGATCAAAGATAAGACGAAGAGCCCCGTTACAAGCTCTACACGGTCGATTCCAATATTTACAAAAGAATTCTCAAGGTGTGTTTTTTCAAGTTGTCACGAAGTTGTGCAAGAACACTTTTTGCTCATGTGTGGTTTTTGCATGCAATGTTCGACTTGAGCGGATGCTTTGCTCACCTGAAGTCCTGGATGTGTGCTTTTCTCTAGCACTAGCATGTGCACAATGTCTTGCGCATTTTTCTTTGGCGTGAGTTCAAGCGCCAAGTGTTCTGCCCGTTTTGGCATGAACTGTTTCCTGACAAAAAATTTCTCATCAATCCTCGGCTGAACACAATCACTGCAGTCATGGCTTACCTGCGACTAGCGTACCCTCATGTGAGAAAAGACATCCAGGACAGCTCTGACAACGCGGCCCTTCCTGAAGAAGCCAGAAAAGCACTCCGAGGTCTTTTGAAGTTGTTTGAGTTGTTCATGCCCGTGGTAAGTCTTTGGCTCAGCTGTACTAGTACTGTTGCTGGCTGCAGTTTTATTGTTGTTGTTGTTGTTGTTGCTGTTGTGCATGCCCAGGACCTGAGTTGCATCATTCGTGAAAACTTACCTAAACAAATTTGAGTGTACTTGCACAGAGTTTTGCATGTGTTATTGCACTTCAAAGCCAACGAGTACACACATGTCCTGACATTGCAGCTGCTGCTGTTGAACTACTGGCGAAGTGTGAACCACCCTGCTTGGCGAGCGTTTCAGCATGACCCCAGGATGTTCTGTGAAGGAAAGTGTGAAGCGAATCTCAGCAGCGTTGCGAAGCATTCTTTGAGCGACCCCATGCGGTTTGATCTTCAACACATACAGAAAACGCTGTTGTTGCTGACTCACAGTCGTGACAACCTGGGCGAAAGCTTACGTGATCTGGACTGACAGAAGATTGAGCCTCGGGGTCCAGAAGTTGAGGCGACGTGTAATTTTTTACTGGAGCTTGTCACAAGCATTAAATTAGGAACTGCTAGAATGTATCCTGTTAGCGCAGCTGAGGACTTGGATTCCAAGGATTACATGAAAAACAGGTTTGTTCCATTCGAGATCAAATTGCAAGTCAAGAATAATGTTTTTCCACAGTTCGAAAAAACTTTCAGCGCTGCAGGTGCATTTCGGTTTTGAACTGGCTTGTCACTGCTCGCGCAGCAATTGAGGACGGAGTCGTGGATGATCCGCTCAAAGATTCCCAGGATGCAGAGTCGCAAGGGAACAGGGAGCTACAACCATCGCAAGGTGAGCAGGCATTGTCACAGGCAAGTTTGCAGAGAAGAGATTCAGCAATGTCTGCGGCGGATGCAAAGGCAGGGGACTGCCCTGGAGAAGGATCACTGGCGAGGAGTCCTAGAATTTTACCGCAGCCAAGGCGCAGGCGTCGAGGGGAAGCAGATCAGCTAGAGCTGGACGCAGGTGAAGATGAAGATGAAACAGAAGAAATTGCTCACAGCGATTCCCAGTGTACCTCACAATGACGATGACAACACTACAGATGACTGGGAGTGTTCTGCAGCCGACGCTGAGTCGGAAGCAGTTGCTAGCCAGCAATCCCTTCTTCCGCCATTATGCAGCTCTGCACGCGCAGTCAGGGCAAGAACCTGGATGGCACGCTTTGGTGGGGATTTTGACACTGACTCCACTCCGTTAACAGTTTCCCGCCAGTGTTGAAAGATTAGGCAAGGTACGACAGGTCGGATTTTTTGCATTAAAAGTTTTTTCCAGTGAGGAAGTTGCATTTACGAAAGACCTAGCTTACGATTAACATTCCAGCTGAAGCTTGTGTGGCTGTTCTAGTCAATGTCAATGTAGCACTTTTATGCATAAAAAGAATAAGTGCAGTTTCTACTGACATCAGTTTTAATTGAATCTAGTGCTAATATAATTCAACTGTAACTTTTATTTTCTTACTTAAGCTACTGTTATAATGTCTGGAAACAGTCAGTGCAGCAGAATTTAATTCACTGAGTCAGTTCAAGTAATGTAAAAGCATTTATCTAGCTTAATGCATAAAAATCAAGAATTTAGTTGACATCGGTTAGATTTTTTGGACCAAATTAAACTTTTTTAACTTTTCTTTAGTAACATATACACTAGGTACCGGTACAGCTTTCCCTGTCTGGTCCATTTGCAGTTGACACTTTTATGAATAAAAGTTCCATGTTCGGATTGGGTCTGATGCATTTTTCATGTTTTTTTTTTCTAATTTTCCAATTGGGGTCCACACCCTTTTTACGTCGGAACCCAACTGCACGCACCACTTTTATGCATAAAAGTGCTGATCTGTTTCAGCCACTGGTGCCACTTGCATGGTTTTTGCAGGGAACTGGAGAGGAACATGCTGGTGGAGGCTCTTTCAGCGACTGGGTACCAAACCATTGAGACGGTTTACTGGTACAAAAAGAATCATAACTACGTGGGAGATGTCCAGAAGTGGATCAAGGCGGTGGAGATGATGTTGGTGCCCTTCAACCCGAAGCAAGCCTCCTTTGTCCTCAATCTCGACCAGAACCCCGTCCTCCGTCACAACCTCTTCATCGTCGAGGTAGCTGTCAAGAAACAGCGTCATTCCGCCGACTGACAAATTGTGAACATCTTCGAGAAGCATACGGAGCTGTCCAAGCAGATTTTGTCAACCATTCTGCCTCCTCTGTGCAATGTTCTTGTTGCATGCATGGGTTCGGGTTCAGATGTGATCGGTGCTTTGGAGGCCGACATGCGAGTTATTTGCATCGACATCGACAAAGCAGGTTGAATTCGCAAAGGCTCGTATCAGGGAGTTCCTGAAACAGACCAAAAAGAAGGGCAAGAAGAAAAATAATTCAAGTGAGGACGAAGTTGAGGAGGACGATGAGGACGAGGAGGAAAAAGGCCAAGGCAAAGTCTACAAAGTTCTTGCGAAAAAGGGGCACATTGGCGGAAGTGCAAAGGGCGTGACCAAGTCGTTCTGTTTCATACAAGAAAAGCATGGATCTCGAAGAAAACGACGTTGTGAACTGCGAACACTACAACCACTACCTGCACGCACCGCTGTACGGGGCCAGTTCGTCATCTACCTCCGTTCCCCCGCCTCTGTGTTCAGTAGTTGCTTCGACTCCGTCCTCAACTGCTGTGTAAAAAATGATTGCTTCTTCATTCATGGTTACTTCTGCAACGACTCGTGCCACACGAAATGACACAAGAATCAAGCTGCACTTCTTGCCTCCACTGAGCAGGCCACGGAGTGATTTTTCAGAGTGCTTCACGGAAGTAATATACATTTATACTGAGCATGGTTGGAAATGATTAAATTGAATTTTATTTATCTTTTTTTTTGTACATTTTTAAACTAGCATCCAGCGTAGCTTTCGGCCCCTCATTGCTTAGTTCTGACCTCTGTGTCAGTGGTTTGGGCTACCCACATGTGTGACTTTTATGCATAAAAGTGCTACTTAGAGCAATCCCAAACATTACATGGCTTGTTGTCAACTGCTCAAACCTACTTTGCGCCACCCTTGTTCTTGTGGTCACGGTTTTTTCTAGGCTTTTCTGCTAATTACATATATTTTGGCATGTAAAAACAGGAATTTTAGTGGTACTACTGCGTGACAAAGTAGTGAATTACAGTGTGCATAAAAACTAGAAAAATTTTTGCAAACAGCTAGTATATTTTTCTACTGATTCCATAAATGATCAATTTATGTGATTTTTTAGTGGTACAACTGCTTAGTTTAATTCCGGACCCTTTCCGCCAGGTGCCAATCTTTGCTGAGGCAGATGCCTTTTTTCCTCCACTGACACTGAAATTTTTTTGCGCGAGGGTCGTTTGGTTAGTTCTGAGAAAGAAATGGAGACCGAAACATTTTAAAAAAAAGATAGCTGGCTTGTTGCCCGAACCTATGCAAGCACATAATCACGCAGACAGCCAGACAAAGACAGACGGACAGACAGACAGACAGACAGACAGATAGAGACAGACACACAGACACACAGACACACACACACACAGACACACACACACAGACACACACACACACAGAAGACACACACACACACAGACACAGAGAGAGAGAGAGAGAGAGAGAGACACACACACACACACAGGGAGAGACAGAGAGAGAGAGAGCGAGAGAGATAGAGACAGAGAGAGAGTATTACATGATAAAATGAATTCACCAGCCAGCCAGAGAGAGAGAGTATTACGCAACATATCTAAACATAAACATTAATATTAATAAGATTAATACCAAGCGACCTAATATTAATACTTTCAATTAATACGCTCGATTTAATAACTAGGTTTCCACCTTAGATAAAGGTATGACTTAATAGCTATACTTTTCACGTGGACGATCCTTGAGTCCGATTGTAAAAGTTGTTCTCTCAATAAAAACGAAGAAGAAGAAGAAGAGACAGAGAGAGAGAGACAGAGAGAGAGAGAGAGAGAGAAGAGAGAGAGACAGAGAGGAGAGAGGAGAGAGAGGGGAGAGAGAGGAGAGAGAGAGAGACAGACAGACAGACACGCACACACACACATACGCACACACACACACACATACATACACACACACACACAGACACACAAACACACACACACACACACAACACGCGGACACACACACACACACACTCACTCACTCACTCAGAGAGAGAGAGAGAGAGAGAGAGAGAGAGAGAGAGAGAGAGAGAGAGAGAGAGAGAGAGAGGGAGGGAGAGAGAGAGAGAGATTCACACAGATAAGATAGCTTCATGCTGCTGGTGCTGCTACTGCTTCTACTACTACTACTACTACTACTACTACTACTACTACTACTACTACTACTACTACTACTACTACTTCTACTACTACTACTACTACTACTACTACTACTACTACTACTACTACTACTACTACTACTACTACTACTACTACTACTACTACTACTACTACTACTACTACTACAACACACCACTACTACTACCACTACTACTACCACTACTACTACTACTACTACTACTACTACTACTACTACTACTACTACTACTACTACTACTACTACTACTACTAGGCTAAGCTAGGCTAGAAGAGGTATGTTTTTTCTTATTCGGTCAACGGGGAAAACGATAAAAATAACCCGATAATGATGCAGAGTTTGCTATCATAACCGTGTTAAATTTATGTTTTAACCCGAATTACAGTTTCAACGTAAGAGTGGTGGCAGAACGTATTACACAAATCGTAAAACACTGCTACTACTACTACTACTACTACTACTACTACTACTACTACTACTACTACTACTAGTATTAGTACTACTACTACTACTACTACTACTACTACTACTACTACTACTACTACTTCTACTACTACTACTACTACTACTACTACTACTACTACTACTACTACTACTACTACTACTACTACTACTACTACTACTACAACACCACTACTACTACCACTACTACTACCACTACTACTACTACTACTACTACTACTACTACTACTACTACTACTACTACTACTACTACTACTACTAGGCTAAGCTAGGCTAGAAGAGGTATGTTTTTTCTTATTCGGTCAACGGGGAAAACGATAAAAATAACCCGATAATGATGCAGAGTTTGCTATCATAACCGTGTTAAATTTATGTTTTAACCCGAATTACAGTTTCAACGTAAGAGTGGTGGCAGAACGTATTACACAAATCGTAAAACACTGCTACTCCTACTACTACTACTACTACTACTACTACTACTACTACTACTACTACTACTAGTATTAGTACTACTACTACTACTACTACTACTACTACTACTACTACTACTACTACTACTACTACTACTACTACTACTACTACCACTACTACTGCTACTACTGCTACTTCTGCTACTACTACTTCTACTACTACTACTACTACTACTACTACTACTACTACTACTACTACTACTACTACTAGGCCTAGGCCTTCGATTTAATGAAGTTAAGAATTTAACCTCTGGTCATCCATACAAATCGTTAGCTCAAGAGCTATTGATTTAACTAGATGGTGACCTACTTGTCAAATTATTAAAGATAATGAGAAATTAAATGATTAAAATATTAAAAATATTAAAATAAAATAAAGTAAAAAATGAAAATAAAATAAGATAAGATAAAATAAAATAAAATAAAAATAAAAATAAAATAAAAATAAAATAGAATGAAGTGAAAATAAAAATAAAGATAAAATACATATTATGTATAAGTTTTAAAAATATTAAATTAATCTGTTGAGAAAATGAAGTAAAGTTCTGGCTTCGTGGAGGGGAAAAAAAAAGGGAAAAAAAAAAAAAAAAAAAAAAAAAAAAAAAAAAAAAAAAAAAAAGATGTGATCAACGCTTAACACACTCAGGGATCATCTGACGATAAGGTGCGCCCTCTTGAGGCCCGTAGGCAGTGTCAGGATTGCTGCAGCTGTAAGAGATACGCCTTGAGTTCATTTTTGAATTCAGCTTTGTATGAGATGTCTCTCAGACGTTCTGGCAACTTATCCCATTGTGCCTGTGCGGCTCTGCTGTACTGACCAGTCTTTGAGTCGTTGTACATTTGTTTCTTTGATGATCGCCTAGTGTTTTAGTTATGAGCAGCTGTAATTGGTCGGATGTTGTTGTAGTGGAGGGGAGGAAAGCCTTGAAGGCTGGGTAAATAAGGGAGTGTGCATCCATGCATACGCTGTACTTATACGTGTTAATTATGTTGAGTAGGCGTAGTTTGATAAAAAGTGTTTGGTAGGTGTTCTCCATGATTTGAGGCAGATCAGACGGATTATACGTTTTTGAATGATAATGAGTGGGTGTATAATTGTGTTGTATTCATCAGATCCCCATAGAGATACCATACATAAGTAGGGGGTATACATGTAGAGTTGGAGGAGGATATGGGTGGGAAGTAGGCTGTTCACATATCGAAACATTTGGACAAACGGTTGAAGTCGGAACACAATAGATTGCATATGTTTACGGAAGGACAGGTTGCTTTGGATGATTGTACCTAATACTTTACCTTTCGTTCTTGTTGGAGCTTCTTGCCGTCGA
>WBZZ01006704.1:37500-40000 GCA_019918135.1 Paulinella micropora | reverse complement strand
TTTAATCTAAATTATGAATATTAAAACGATGGCCAAAATATAGTAAACTTCAAGTTATTAATATTAATCACAGTATCTCACTGACTCTCCGGAGGGCAGGCCGCTCGCTTGAGAGTCACTAATGTTGTCGGTTCAAATCAAAAGATATTCAATGATTCAGTAGTAATGCAAGCCGGGGTCTAAATCCACAGTCAATCCAAAGGTGACACTCTGAAAATAACCTAATCTTCCTCCTCTGCAAAAGCCTGAGAGAGGAAACCAGTAGATGGTCACGTATTGTAACGACTTACGGCTACGATATACCGCCGGCCCTTGAAGAATGGTTTTAATGATTATACCTCGTCCAACAGTAACAAACGGCTGAAACGAATGGTAGGTATTAAGAACCGCCGGAACAATATATAACTTTTTGCCGGTCACGGTTCGGTGCTAAAAGAATATATTTATTGATGCCTATCCTTTTCAACGTGCACTCAACCAAACTTGATTCAACAACTTCGCCAGTAACCCAATCTTCTTCGCTTACTATCATTGAAATAAGGATCAAAGATGATGGGAAAATGTGGGAGACTAGCCGTTCGGAAGCCCAGAAACAACCAAGGCAAACACTATGGGCCAGCCAATTCCCGTTGTCCGGCCTAACGATAATATATTCTGACCTAAAAAGGATAACTGACCTTTTTAGTAATATTATCATTATCCGGTTAAGACTGTTATTAATATGAACAGTCTCTTATTGTGTCTGAACCGACACGGGGTATTTTTAAAGTAGCACATATTTACCTATCTGCGTCTACAAACTGGACCCACTTTGTGGGGGCAGATATACCCACTCGGTCCACAAAGCTGGATTGGCATGATTAATTGTTCTGATACGGGATCTAACCGTATAACCCGATTAAATACATGGAGATATTAGTTACCAACCTCAGTAGTATTGCCTAACACTCTCCCTGATTACTTTAGATTAGGTACAAACTGTGACATTATTAAAGATACTTGAATCCTTCAACTTCAAGTCTGTGGAAATGTATATTAACCAAAAATGATGAAAAATTAAATTATTATGACACCTATCGACTATCCACTCCCTCACACTCTCGTAGAAGTAGATACATCGGCTCCGCTAACAGGGTTGTCCCCGCATTCGAAGCTATGCCCCGGCCCATAGCATAGGTACGCGTGATTCACGCACCTTAGTCCCAAGTTAGCAGTGTGACGTCGGTAGAAGAGCTCTCGCACCCCTCAGCAAGTGCTATCCCTTAATCTAACTACCGTTAAACTGCCTTCCCAAAAAAGTTCCCACAAGGTGTGTTGTCGTAACGAGCTGCAACACCAGAAATTGGTACTCTTCTGCTCTATCTCTATCTATCTATCTATCTATCTATCTATCTATCTATCTATCTATCTATCTATCTATCTATCTATCTGTCTGTCTGTCTCTCTGTGTATCTAATCTATCGATCTTAGGTATGGACCGCACCCTTCAAGTTAATGACAATATCAAGGCGCCGCGGTTATGGTTGATGTTAGCTCTTACCTTGAGCGCAGCCCGGAGGCTGGATTCCGTGGCTCTGTTTGCCCGCGGCGGCGGAGACCACTGGCTTTGAACCCGGGCAGCGCAGCAGCCAAGTGAGCCAGCCCAGCGCCTGTGATTCTGCAACGAGCGAGATGCAGAAATCGAAGGGGAAGTGCAGACAAGTGCCAACCCAGCGTCGGTCACGTTTGCGCATCCAGAAAGATTGAGACTTTGGAGTGGGAGGGCAGACAAATGTGCCAGCCCTGCGTCCGTGACTTGCTTGCAATCAGAAAGATTGAGTCTCTGCAGTGGAAGCGCAGCCAAGTGAGCCAATCCAGTATCCGTGATTCTTTCGCAAGCGCCGAGCTCAAGGAAGTGCAGGGGAAGCGCAGACAAATGGGCCAGAGCAGCATCCGTGATTAGCATGCATTTAGTGAGAGTGAGATACTGCAGTGGAAGCGCAGCTAAGCGAGCTGCCCAGCGTCCGTGATCCGATGACAAAAAACGAGAGTGAGATGCTGCAGTGGAAGCGCAGCTAAGCGAGCCAGCCCAGCGTCAGTGATCTCAATGCATCCAGAAAGAGCGAGGTGCTGGAGGGGAAGCGCAGACAAATGAGCCAGCCCTGCGTCCGTGACAAGGCTGCAAAAAGAGAGAGCGAGGTGGTGGAGGGGAAGCGCAGACAAATGAGCCAGTCCAGCATCCGTGACGAACTCGCAACCAGTGAGTTCCAGATGCTTCAGGGGTAGCGCAGACAAGTGGCCCAACCCAGTGTCAGTGACTTGGATGCAATCCGAAATATTTAGGTGTTGGAGAGGAAGCGCAGACAAGTGAGCCAGCCCTGCGTCCGTGACTCGGTCGCAACGAGAAATATTTAGGTGATGGAGAGGCAGCGCAGACAAGTGAGCCAGTCCAGCATCCGTGACGATCTCACAACCATCAAGTTCGAGATGCTTCAGGGGAAGTGCAGACAAGTGACCCAGT
>WBZZ01006704.1:0-32500 GCA_019918135.1 Paulinella micropora | reverse complement strand
GTACCTGGTTTATCTTTTAACTTAAACATATCAGCCAAATCTACGAACACTTGTTTTAGCGGTTTATCAGCCCATATCGTATTCCATTTCTTAGTTTGTTTTTTCTGAAAATATAATTCTAATGCTTGTTGTTCTTTCAGTTCTTGTAATTCATCATCCATCGCCTCCTAATACTTAATCACACCTAATGCTTTATCCTTATATATTAATCTTTCTTTTTTTTCTAGTTCAAAACAATAATTAGAACAAAACTCATAATTATAAAATCGGTCGAATGTGTCATCAATGGCCGTAATCTGGTTAATCCACACACATAGCAACTATTGATATAAATAGTCCATAATGTGTAAACGAACATCTAATGGTAGGTTTTTATATTAGAACTTGAGAAAAATTTTAGATGTATCATTGTTTTCTTTTTTTAACTTCTCTGCTTCTCCCGCATAAACATTGACATTAACACTGCCAGTCCTTTTACATCCTTTCTTAGGCTGTTTTTCTTCCTCAGAACTTTCACTATCCTCGCTTTCTTCTTCCACTTTCTTTTTACCACTTTCTTTTTTTTGTTTAGTCTTTAATTTCATACCCGCAACACGTTAGGCAACGATATCAACAAAGTCGTGTTCAAACTCTTCATCACTTTCACTGCTTTCCTCACTTTTCTCACCATCCCTTCCATCTATCATATCCTTAGCCAACTGCTTCTTAGTAATGTGGTCTATCTTTTCATCCGCAGTCATTTCTTTCACATTCTTAGCCTCTTCCTCCGCAAGTAATTCCTTAACACTCTCAATCTTTCTTTGCCTCTCATACTGTTTCTTTATTACAGTCGCTTTGTCAAGGTTCTTTATGGCAATCTCTCTACCTCTCTGCATAGTTTGTTTCGGTTGTATATCTAACTAAAAATAATTTAATCTGATTAATTATTATCCAATATATACAACCTACGGTCGCAGATAGTATACAACGATGTCACAATATAAATCGTTCTTAGGCCTTAATGAGTTGGCTGTTGATAGTCTAAATATAAAAAATTTAGACCTTACCAACACTAATATTATTTGCTTAAACACAGATAGGGTGCCAGAAGATGCTGACCCCGTAAATCTTTATTACACTGACGGTCGATTTGATACACGACTAGCTACTAAAAGCACCGCGGACATTAAAGAAGGAATCCGTTTATACTACACAGAGCAACGAGTTAGGGACAACGACGAGGTTAAAGCCTCAACTTAACACCGCTCTAATAAAAGTAATCCTCACCAAACCAGCCTTTATAATCTGATAGACACTAATATATCCGCACCAACAGTCGGGCAATACTTAACTTACAACGATGTAGACTGCAAATGGAGGAATACCGCCCTCGGTTCAATTGATACACTTTCAGATGTGGTTATAACGGCACCAATAGCCACTAATAGTTATCTCACATATAATTCAATAAACTGGGTAAATAAAACATTTCCGATACATGTGGATGAATTTGGCAATATTAGTATGGGAAGGAAGAATATAACAGGAGTTAATTTACTAAATACCAAAGATGTTGATAAATGGATATTTGAGCATCAAGATAATAATGATAAAGTGTCAGCAGCTGGAAGTATAGATAGCCACAGCGATGTGTCAATAACATGCTTCCCAGCAGATAATCAACTGATTATGTATAACACGGGGCTGGAGAAACACCACACCACCCTTTCTTAGATTAGACGGCACTGCTAGTATGACGGGAGGACTAAATATGGGAGGGTTTTCTATTTCAGGGGCTTCTACATATAATGGAATTAATCTTACTAATCTCGCAGTTGATGGTTCGGTGGTCAAACTAACAGGAGACCAAACCATAGGAGGAATTAAAACATTTAGCAGTATAATAAATGCGAGTGCGGGGATTGATGTGAAAAGCCAAAGCATAACAAATGTAAATCTTGTTGATGGTGTGGATGTTTCCGTTCTTGATACTTCGGTGGTTAAACTAACAGGAGACCAAACCATAGCAGGAAATGAAAAATTCACATCAGTTTTAGAAGTAAGTGGTTCATCAAATCCTACTTCTTTTGATAGTATTGGCATAGCATTTGATACAAAAATAGGAATGATTGCAGCACAAAAAACAGCAACAGCGACTTGGTATCCGATACAAATAACTGGTTCGTATGTAGAGTTCTATTCAGGCAATACTTTAATTATAACCGCAACTGGAACAACATTAAGTTTGAATAACAACGAAATAACAAGCTTAGCCGACCCTTCCGCTTCAACAGATGGAGCAAATAAAAGTTATGTTGATACAAAAGACTGGCAAAATGTGAAACTAACAGGAAACCAAACCATAGCAGGAATTAAGACATATAGCAGTGGTGTTGAAATTACTGTGATTTCAATCAATTTAACAACAAAGGGAACATTTATTGTTTTCAATTCTACAAGTAATATTGGTTCTATTGCTAGTTTGGATATGAAAACAAATGCGTATTACAACTTTGAAATTTCTGCGAAAAAAATAAGTTTTATTATTGACGGGACGATTGTTTCGTGGTTTAATGCTACTGGCTTAGATTGTAATAGTAGTCGGATTGTTAATCTAGGAGCACCACAAAATGCGAATGAAACGGTAAATAGGCAATATCTGGATGACAATTGTGTAAAACTAACAGGAGACCAAACCATAACAGGAAGTAAAACATTCAATGGAGCGAGCACTGTGATAAAATATCTAACTTTAACACAAACGGCCGATTTTAATAATCAAGAAATCATTAATGGTGGAAATATTACATATAATGGGGCGAGGATATTAAACCAAAATGGAGAAGATATATTCTTTTCACAGACATCAGGTGATTATCAATATTTCTTATGTATCTAAATACCGCTACAAGTGGAACCGCAGACCAAAGAGGTTATGTATTCACGAATGTAGCATTTGATGTAAAATGGGCGGGACTTTATATTTCAAAACTTTTGGACAATAAAAGTGCTTCGTCTGACATTGTCCGTTTTAACAATGCGGGGGGTATGCGATTTTATGGTGCCTTAGATATGAATTCAAACAACATAACAAATGGTGGAACAATAACGGGAACATCAATTACTTCAACTGCTGGCATGACTACAACAACATTAACAACGAGCGACAAAATAACAACAGCATCAGGCAAACCAATAATTATAGGAAACACAACAAAAGGAATAGGAACAACAGGAGGCTTAGAATTGTATGGGACTTTTAATAATAATACAACTGGAGCACATTTGCAGGCTATTACAACGGAAGATATTTATCCTACTTTTCAACTAACTAATTTAAGTCATAATAACATAAATATGACCTTTGATGCGTATTTAGATGCTGGCGGATGGAAATCAAGTTATGCGAGTTCTAATTTTCTAATTAGTAAATGGAATAATAAACTTAGATTTTTGTATGATAGCGGGAAAAGTGTGGGGGTTGCTGTTCCTTGGTCTCTCGCTCTGGAACTTGACACATCGGGCTTATTAACAACGAAGGCGATTACAGCGAGTGGAGCGATAACAGCAAACGCGGGTATATCAACAACAACATTAACAGCAAGTGGATTAATAACGGCAAATGCGGGAATATCAACGATTACATTAACAACGAGTGATAACATAGTAGTCGGAGCACGTAAAAAAATATTTGTAGATAGGAGTGCGAATGCTAATAATAAACTAGTTTTATATGACAATGGAACAGGTTCTACAACAGGATTTTATGGATTTGGCACTGCTAGTTATACATTAATGTATAGTGTTGATGGTTCGGCGGCGAGCCACGTATTTTATCATACTGCCTCAACAGAATTATTAAGAATAAACGATACAACAATTACTGCTTCAAAACTATTATTAGCAAATGCGGGATGTAAAATAGGAATACAAGGAATGACAGGCGGGACGAATGTGAGAGGAACATTTATGTGGGATACCAGTGATTCAAACTGGGGCATTTATATATCTCAGTCTGGGACTGGTAAATCATTGAGTAACGGAACAGCACCAGCAGGAGGAGTAGGCGGAGGTGTATCTTCTCATTCTATAAGATTTAGAGTGGCTGCTAGCTCAACTAATGGTTTCATATGGGAGAATAATTCGAATACTGCTATAATGTCTTTGAGAGGAAGCGATAGACAATTATGGGTATTGTCTAATCCAATTCAATATTCAGACAGGAGAAAAAAAGAAGATATAAAGGAATGCTTAGGCTTAGATTTTATTAATAAGTTAAATCCAGTCTGCTATCGTATGATTGATGATTAAAAAAAATGTAGGACAGGCTTAATAGCACAGAAATTAGAAGAAATACTAACAGAAATGAATATGCTAGATTTTGGCGGTTTTATAAAAGAAACAATTATGGTTCCGTGTCCAAAGCAAAGAAAAGAATGCGAATTGAAAGGTGTGAGTGTTAATCCAGAAGATGTTAAATGTGTTGATAGCGGTGATGTCGGTTATGGTATAGGTTATTCAGAGTTTATCGCACCATTAATTAAAGCGGTTCAACAATTATCAGAAAATGTGATTAATTTAGAAAAGCAAAATAATAATCTAACTAATGATATAGCCGATTAAAAAAACCAATTAGCAGAAATCCGTAATTACAATGCCCCCTAGATTACACCCTCCACCTCCACTCATTGATATGGCAGATGGCGAACTAACACCGGAATTAAAAAATCGTGTTTTGGATATTTCGTTGAAGAATGAAGAAAAAAAAGTAGAGCACGAATTGGAAGATAACTGGAATTGTTGTTGTATAAAAAACAGACCGACCGACCGCAGACTTATTAAGTATCTGTTTCAAATGGGTATCAATATCGCCATTATAACCCTTTGTATCGTGAGGTTGTCTGAAAAGAACTTACCGTGCGAGACAGCCAACACTTATGTAGGTATTTTAACACTATTGATTGGTATTTGCCTTCCATCACCTTCTAGCTCAAAAAAATGAACATTCATATAGTTGAGTTTTATACCAAGAATCATCACTACCTGAGCAAATTAATGGTACTGCCTCATCAAAACTCACACACCAATCACTCATAGGTTTATACACACATTTAAATTTGGTTTCTATTCCTTTTTGAATACACCACACACAACTTTCATTTTTTTTATCGCTGACCCGTGAATAGAAATCACAGACAGTCCGTCCTAACACAGAGCACACAAATAATAATATTAATAACATAATATATTATACACAATATAGAAACAAAAAAACAAATGACTGAATTCAAATACCAAAAGATTATTTTTCTAAGTAATGATTTTCCAGGGAGTTAATGGAAGTAAGACATTTGACAAAAAAAATTCAAATGAACTTTACCCCAACCAGAATGAATGTTAAGTTTATCCACTATATGAATAATACGACGGAGACGAAAACAAAAATCCTTTATATGGACCGCATCGGGATTATTGGCACATTCGCTGATAGCAACACTGCGAACATTTCCTATCTTAGCTACAACTTAGGAGTAGTAGGATGGACCGATGGGGTTTTTACATTTAAAGTGCTTAAAACAGACAGCGGTAATATTGAAACTGACCAACTAGCTGGAAGAATTGTTATTTGTTTAGAATTTCTCGCGTAGCCCCGCAGGTAAAATAAAAAATATATTTTTCTATATATAGTTTTTTGAGGTCGTAGGAGGTTTTTTGAAAAAAAAGCTCTTACGATGGAGAAAATCAACAATATTAAAGTTAGAGTAGTCAAGCAGGATGGCGAAGGAGACAAAAAAGCCAAAGGATATAAGTTGTTTGATGAACCCTTTGCTAATATTTTCGCCCTCGCGAAAAAAAAATCAGGAAAAACAACGGCACTGTTTGAAATCCTGAAACGAACTACCGACAAAAAGACCCGTATTGTCATTATTGCCAGCACAATACACAAGGACCACATATATAAAGAAATTGTTAAGCACTTCAAGAAGAAGGGAAACCCGATGGCGATATACACATATTTGAAAACGGACGGATACAGTGTGATTGATTACGAGTTAGACAAGCTCAATAAGCCAGACGAACAGCAGGAAGAAGGCGAGATTGTTCAAGACGATAAAGAAGAGCCGAAGCCGAAGTTTATTTATTTTGGTAAGGAGGAAGAAAAGAAGCAGTGGCAAGCACCAGCGGAGAGACCGTCTAAGTATCAATCACCAGAAGTCGTTTTCGTGCTGGATGATTTGGGTAGCGGATTGAGGGATAAGTCCGTGAGCGACCTGTTGAAAAAAAATAGACACTACAAGTCAAAGGTGATTATGAGTTCGCAATATCTAAACGACTTACGGCCAGAGGCGATTAAACAGCTGGACTACCTCCTTATTTTTCCTGGTCAGAGTGTTGATAAAATAGAACTCGTGTATAAGCATCTGGACCTCGGATACGACCTTGAATACTTCATTGAAAAATATCACGAGGCGACGAAAGAGAGGTTTAACTTTTTGTATGTGGATGCTGTATCGGACGAACTAAGGCAAAATTTCAACAAAAGGTTTTTGTAATTTTATTTAATTATTTTTTTTCATATATTATAATGGTCGTAAAAACAACAAAGGTTGAAGTCATTCCAACAGTCGGAAAAATAACAAGAAACTCAAACACAATGGCGGGCGGAAAAAAGAAAACTGGTCGCAAGAAACAAAAGGGTTGTGGTCAAAAGGGAGGTAAAATAAACTGGGAAAAAGTTGGCAATACATTTAGGAATATTAGTAACTATTTGAAAAAAGACAAAACAATCTCTCGCTTCGCTGGTGCTTTGGATAGAGTTGGTGTTCCTTATGCTGGCAAAGTTCAAAAGGTTGCGAGCGATATGGGATACGGCAAGCAACGAGGTCGTGGGGCACTTAAATTTTAGTAGGGACAAGCCCCTACAACCCCAGCGGTGAATCAAATAATATTGAAAACAGTTTTATTTTTTTACCTTAGTATAATTATGAATAAATTAAAAAAAGGAGGTGCGGAGGCGAAGTCTCTGCGACGAAAAAAACCTAAACAACGACCGCCGAGGATATACAGAACGAAAGATGGTCGGCCATATATCAAAGTAAAAGGCCAACGAGCATATCTAAACTTTGGAAAGAAAACAATGACTTATCAACACTTCAAATTGTTAAGTTGTTTATGAAATACTTGAACAAACCAAAAGCAAAGAGGGCGAAGCGGGAAGACAAGAAAAAAATTCAAAGCTTGTCAGAGATTGAACAGAACACGAGAAACGCAATTCAAGACCACTTAGACAAACTTAAACAAGAAAAGTATGAAGGTATTGAGGCTATTGATAAAAAAGGAAAAGTCAGCACGGGAGGAAATGGAAGCGGAGAAGAAAAGGCAGGAAAGAAAAGACCAAGCCGATGCGAAGGAAAGAAAAGATGTGTTGGACAGAGAACATAAAAGAGACTGGCGGAGGCGAAGGAAAGGCTGGAAGAAAAGGATAGGGAAATGAAAAAGGAACAACGACTTATCCAGGAACTAAATGCTGAACGACGACATAGACAGGGTTTATTAATGGCACCAATCGCCCCGCCTATGATACGACCACCACCACCTCCACCAGGACGACCACCAAGAAGACGGAGAGGAGTTGTTGTAAAGGATGCGGAAGAAGAGGAGAAACATAAGCAAACTAAAAAGGAAAAATTAATTGATAATATGTTCGCAGAGTCTATAAAACAGAAACGGCATAGATTAGGAAAACCTGGTAATGACATTGTTGTTAAAAAACTACGATATATTGGACACGATATTCCCGATATTAAACCAGCAAAAGGAGGAAGAATAAATATTCAGGAATGTTGAAAAAATGGCTATACACAAGTCCTATTATAAAAGAGGGAATGATGTCGCCCGACCAGGCTTGGTCGTCGTTTGATTTATGGGTGGAAGGTGCCGTTCAAAAAGGAAAAGAAGAACAAGACATAGAAAACAAAGTAGAAGAAAAAGTAGCAGAAGAAAAAGGAGTAGAAGGAAAAGTAGTAGAAGGAAATACAGCAGAAGAACCAGCTATACAAGAGCCTGAGGATTCACAGCAAGCAAATATGACCGAAGCAGAGACAGAACCAGAATCGGATGCTCAGTCTGGAATTGGCAAAGGATTAAGGACTGATGAAATAGATAACATTATGAAAAAGCACGATTGGTTTCTCGGCACGATAGCCAGCGACCAAATCAACAAGTTAAAACCAGAAAAAAGAAAAAAGTATGGTTTTATTATGAATACCCAAAAGAGTTCGCAACCAGGTCAGCATTGGATGGCTGTTTGGGTCAGTTTGAATGGCGATAGGAGCGTTGAAGTTTATGACCCGCTAGCCGAATATGAGCCGACTGAACTTTTCCAGCATCAAATGAAACAGCTGTTAGATAAAAGCAGACCTAATAGTTATTTATTAATGAAGGTTAATCAAGTTAAACAACAGAGTGATATGAGTGATACTTGCGGGTGGCATAGTATGCGGTTTCTTTTAGAGCGGGCAAAAGGAACCCGTTTTAAATTCGCCAGCGGATGGACTGATTTGAAAGAAAAAGAAGCGGAGAAATTGAAAGCACAGAACGGGTATGGTTTTGATATATTCATATGAAGCGATTAAAACAAAAAAAATATGTTTTTTCATATATACAGTATAGTATTTTTGAGTTCGAAAGTGGTTTTTGTAAAAAAAGCACTTTCATGGAATATAAGGGAGGGCGAAGTGGTGGCATCTATTATATAAATAGCAAAAATAGGATAAACGGCATAGACAGCGACTTTACACACTCTTTGGATTTAAGAGGATTGGACAATCCAACACATTGTAAAATTTTGCATATCTATGTGCCGAAATCATATTACTCTGTGGCAAGTCCTTACAATACTTTTACTCTTAGTGAAAACGACAACGAGGCACTCATTGCAATACCTGAGGGCAACTATACAATGAACAACTTAAAAAATAAGCTGGCCGAAGTGCTAACCGCAGATAGCCCCAACCATTACACATACACAATAACAAGCAACAACACAAACACCGACCCAGAAGACGGCAAGCTATTGTTTACCGTAGCGAACAATCCCATTAACATCCAACCGCGGTTTATATTTGACGACGAAACTCGTATCCACGAAATTATGGGGTTTGAGCGTTCTTCTACTTATTTCTTCGCTAATAATACACTGAGGTCGTCAAATGTCATCATCTTGACGTGCGAAAAACCTTATATCTTCAAAGCGACCTCGTTGGTGAGGGTGATAATCACGTATTACAGGAAATATACACAGCGAATGAAATCCCGTTCGGCTCTGTCATATATGATGGAAGCGGGTCGGAGTATTGCAAAAGACTATCCGCCAATTCAAACAATGTATTTAGGTTTTACTTAACCGACGAAAACGACCAACCCATTAACCTCAACGGGTTCGGCATTGTAATGACATTGTTGATTTACCGCGAGACGAATTATTTCAATTTATTTTCATCATTTTTTAATTTGTTGAAATCTCGTTAATATTATAATTATTTATTTTTTTATCTATAAGATATAGAACCTTTTAAAAAAGCTTCACCAAAACAAAAAGAAAAATGCCAGTCCAATACGGAGGAGAACTAGTCCATCAGACTAAGGAACTGCTCACAGGCAATTATGAATTGAACAAACTTACTAGCCGTGAAGGGTCGGCAAATATTACCCTTACTACTGCTGGTGGTATGGAAAGCACCTTTGAAATTCCTACCCGCCCTTTGAACCTTGCGAGGTCAGTGTTGCGATTTACTTACACTCCTACTGCTGCAGGTGCTGGCCACTTCAATCGTATTTATATGGATTGTCTGTCTATGATTAAAACTATTGAACTGCGAAGCAGAAGCGGGCAGTATTTGTGTAATCTTCAACACGTGGGTAATTACACAAAGGTTATATGGAAACCTGAAATTAAGTATGAAAAATTTATGGCACTTGAAAACCACGGTGCTTATGATGATGACAAGAAGACAGGTAATTCTGGTGCTATGCTTCAAAAGTGTAATGCTGGTAGAGTTGAGAATGGAACCGTAGCGGAAAGAGCGGCAGTTACTGCTGCGGCCAATACAGCTGGAGTAGTCGCAGCGGTTCAAGGATATTACAAAGTGCCACTCGTCTCTGTTTGTCGTCATGATACCGCTCTCGCTGATAGCACTGCTGGAACTTATAGCCTTGTTGATGTTCCTTTTGAGGAGGCTAAGTATTTTGAAGGCGGGACTGATAACAAGGATACTCCTGCTATCAGTGTTAAGTTTCCTTTGGGAATGCTGTTTGGAACAATTTTTGAACTGGATAAAACTATCGGATTTAATAAAATTCTGGACCTACGAACTGTATGGGAGAGCATTGCCCGCACTTCATTCTATGGAACTGATGCGAGTTCTATTTCCACTGGTGCAGCGGCTACTGCTGTTGGTGCTACTGTTTCTAACTTAAATCTGTTTCTTGCTGTGGAGACAGACCCTAATGTTATTGTGGGGGTTCAACAAAAGATTGCTGGTCAAGGCTTTCCTTTTAAGATTGAATATCCCATTGCTTGGAAGCAGAACCTCCAATCATCGCAACAGAACTATGTCGTAAAAATGAACCGCTCACAGGGTGAAAGAATTCGTCGTATCTATACATCCGCCTTCCACAACACTGAGAGTGCTAATACTTCATTTGATAATAGCAATATGCCATCGGGTTATGCGCTAGGGCCCCCAGTCGTAAAGGCTCAGGGGTCTAAAGTTCAGACATATTACACAACCCTTGACGGAAGTCGTATTCAACAATTTGATATTAACACCTCAAATAATGAAGACTATATGCTTCTCAAAGATAAATTGAAGGGTAGTGCCATTTTGAATTCTAATGTGTATCATTACAACTGGTTCCATGTGGATACTTGGGATAACAACCGCCCGCTGTGTGATAAGGATACCGACGGCTATGAGGTAAGCGGTTTGAGTCTTGATACTGAACGACGATATGAATTCGTTTCAACCACTGCTGGAAACAATCTCAATCACTACACATTCGCCATTCTTCAACGAAGTGTGCTTGTGAAGGGAATTGAAATTTTGATGTCTTAACCCCGCCAGTGAGGTAATTATTTTTTGATAGATTATTTATTTTTTTATAGAATATAGGAATTTACACAAAACATTTTTTGAGGTCGTAGGTGCCTACAATGTCTCACCAGAGAAATTTGGTCGTTCAAGATGATGGAGGGAAGTTTGTTAATTTGAAATGTGGTTCTAACGGAGGATTAAAAGTTGGAGATAGTAAGACAGCATTTGGTGAAACCCTTGTAGGTCAATTAACTTTATTCAGGAAACTTTTCCATATACGATAAATACACGGGTATGGAATAAGGTAGAACATAAAACTGGAACTGTTTCACATAACAATGCCAAAGCGGTCTTAGCAACAGGAACTACCGCTCTTTCCGATGCTCAAATTATCAGCAGAAAAAGATTGAAATATAGGGCAGGTATGGGTGTTTGTATAAGATTTACTATGTTATGGGAAATAGGGGTGAATTCTGTATTTTCTGGATATATCGGTATAGGCGACGGACAAACAGACGGTCTATATTTCGGCCATTCCAGTGCTAATGGTATGAGAATTCGTCATTTAAATAATGGTGTAGAAACCTTTTATGCCCAAACAACCTGGGATGACCCCTGCGATGGGAGTAAGATTATGCCTGCCGTAGATTGGTCCAAAGGAAATATATGCAAAATCAGATATCAATATTTGGGATATGGAAATATTTCGTTCTTTATTGAAATAAAAATACTAGTGAATTTACTCTGGTTCATACTATTAAATATGCGGGCAGTAATACAGAGCCGTCTTTATCAAACTCTGTTCTACCTTTTATCGCTTCTATTTCAAATTTAGGGGGCGGTATTGTTGATTGTAAATTGAAAGTTGCTTCCGTCGGTATGTTTGTTGAGGGAACAAATACCATAAATACAAGCATAAAAAATAGTATTGAAGGTAGCAAAAACGGCTCTCAAACGCAATCTCCAATTATAACTATTAGAAATAAGGCTCTATTTAATGGTGTTAAAATCAATAATTCCAATGTTTATCCAACTTTATTGAGTTTAGTAAATGAAGATAGTAAAAATAATATTATCAGTGTAATGTTAAATCCTACATTGAATGTAAATCAAAATTTTGTTGATGTTGATGCGAAAACATCTATCGTTGATTATGATGTAAGTGCCACCGCGCTGGAACTTTATTAATAAAAATTTATTTAACTGCTGGGAGTAGCACTATTTTAAATTTAAGAGATTATGATACTTTTCTAACTCCTGGGGATAGTATATCAATTACTCAAAAGGCTACTGCGAACAGCACTGGAACGGCGATTAGGGCGATAGTTAATTTTATTGAGGACCATTGATGTGGATGGATGGATGGAGAAATTTTATATTAAACATAAACTCCAACCATTATATAAAATGAACTACAACAAATATCAGAATGGAAAAATCTACAAACTTATCTGTAATAAGACTGGTGAGGTATATATCGGAAGCACGATTAAAACATTGGAACATAGAGCTAAAACTCACACATATCTTCTGAATGAATACAAAAAAGGAAAAACAAATTACACTTATTCGTTTTCAATTATAGAAAGGAATGACTATCGGATTGAATTGATTGAAGCTTTCCCTTGTGATAGCCACCTTGAATTAGAACAGAGAGAAGGATACTGGATAAGACACACAAAGTGTATAAACGATAATTTTAAAACTGGTATCACAGTCCCGTGTAATCAGAATAAAAAAGAATATAATAAACAATACAAAGAAATTCATAAGGAGAGATTAAGAGCTCATAATCTTAAAAAAGTCGAATGCCCTTGTGGAAGACGAATTGTTCATTCACACAGAAAAAGACATAAACATTCTACATATCATTTAAAATGAGTTATGAGATGTCATAATGAATTAAATCACTTATAGAAAATGCTAATAATTAATTTTTGTAATATTTTTTTCTAATATAATATATTAATATGTATCGTCGTAAGTTGTGTGTTGTAGGAGGTAGGCGGTTTCTAACAAAAGCATCTATCAAATCCCACATAAGAAGAATGATAAGCAAATATAACGATGGAGAAAAACTGAACGCAGAAGATAGCAATTTCGTGCGAGACCTAATAACCCATCACCCTTGTCTAAAAGATGGCATCATTGATGTTGAAAGTAATTTGACGACGGGGAGAAAACACTTTCGTGTAAATGGCAAGCAGTTTTCGTGGAATTGTTGTGTCGACCTCATAGGGCTTAGCAAATTTAAAAAATGGCGAGAGTGATAAAAGAAGCTAGTAGGAATACAATAAGACCGCAAATACAAGAATATCTCGACATCGTGGCTATTGATGTATTCGTAGAACCCCGCTACATATGCGAAATAAGTGGTGATATATATGAGCGGGTTGATGTCCACGTAGACCACCACTTTGACATCATACAATTCAAAGACATACTTCAACAATACCTTGAAGTGAATAGAGAATTAGAAGTTGAAGACAACCTTTTGAAAGAACCGCACTTCACCAAGTTTAGCGACTTCCACAAACAGAAAGCAATACTGCGAATAATAAAAAAAGAAATAAATATTAGAGGAAAAATGTATCTCTTACTGTAAATACTTTTTCAATTCGTCTTTATTTTGGACCCAAGGTTGACGAACTAGCCATTCTATGTATGGTTTGTCAATCTTTGCGATGTCTTCTATTTTTTGGCCTTTGTATTTCCCGAAATGAAACAAGTTTGGTTGAGCATTTCTCATTTCTTCAATCGCTTTTATTTCGTCGTGGATTACCTTTTGAACATCGGCGAGAGAAAACGATTTATTTTCGCTTTCAATTGAAAGTTGTTGGAACTTCTCGCACAGTCTCGTGAGGGTGGACATAGTAGGGCGGTGTATATAGTTGGCAGGAAAGAAATTAAATAATTAGTATAGGAACCGTGCAATGAGCGAGTGGATTGCCTTCGTTAAGTCTTACTCTGCTAAGCATAATATAAGCTATGGGGATGCATTGAAAAAAGCTGGTAAGGCATACAGGAAACAAAAGGGAGGCAGTGCGGAGTTATCAGAGGATGTCTATTTGTCTTCGTCAGAGAGAAAAGGAGCGGACGGATGGAAACCAGTCGCAAGCAAAGAAAAATCAACCGTATATGAAAAAGACGGCAAAGCTATTGTAGCATTTAGGGGGCGTGTAGACAAAAGGGACTTACTCACAGATGTCACATTAGTAAAGGGAGTATTGAAAAGAACTCCAAGATACAAAAAAGAACAAAAGCTGGTTAATGACATCATAAAAAATATGGTAAGGATAATGTAGAGCTGACGGGTTATAGCCTTGGAGGAACGATTGCGAAAGACCTGAGCCGACAGACGGGTGTAAGGGCGACCACATACAATAAAGGCAGTAGCACAAAAGACCTAATTGAAGGAGTGATTGACCGAGTTGCTGTCAAGGTAAATCCGAAAGGTAAAAGGGCGCAAACTGCGAAGCTAACGACAAACTACCGAACAGCATTTGACCCCGTATCATTGTTAGGGGCGACAGCTGTGAACACTAAGTTAGTGAAGCCGACGAGGGGTGTTCATACTATTAGAAGCTTCAAAGGTAAAGGAGCCAAAAAAATTTATTTATAAAGTTTTCATAATTCATTTGATAATCCAATATCGTTCAAGCAGGTGGCACGACTTAAAGCAACATATAACAAATTCATTGACAGTAGGTCTAGATTTATCCAAATTGGTGTTGTTCGGCCTTGTGAGCAGTGGATGGTGGACGAGAATGTCGGCTGGATGTCAGCATACGGTTTCTTGTCTGGTATCGTTTTTTTCTATCAAATTTCTGCTCAATTCCACCAATCGTAATGAATATATGTTCTTTGGTATCTCTAGTAATAGTGTGAATATCGCCGTTATGAACAACCTTTGTATAACGAAACACGACCGGTTGACCTGTTTTAAGTTGTTTATTTTGTAGCATTTTGTTATTGCTTTCATTAACATTGTTGTTAGAGTGGTGTAATATTAAAGGTGGGTTTTTGTCGGTAGATGTAGGGTGTGGCTTAACTTGCTTATTGAGAGCATCTAATTCTTCAAGTGTTAGTATTGTAGGTAGGCAGTCTTTTGCTTTATGTTGGCTAAGCTCATTACCGCCGACCTTATAATAGTCTTCTACCTTATTTAAGATAGATTGTAGAACTAGGTCTTTGGCCTGTCTGTAATTTGTATCAAGATTTATTTTTGTAAATAGCATGAAAGTTTTTGACTTGTGGAATGGTTCGGATGTTGGGTCTGGGCAAGGAAGCTGAGCTAAGTGGCCAAATAGAATAATTGATACACCGCCGAATGGTCTGTTGATTTTGGTGTATTTTCTGAGCATATGGTCCAGACTTTCTAAATTCTTAGAAGTAAGCATAGAAACTTCATCAATGGTTATTCTGTGATTAATTGCTTCTTCGCCTACTGGTATCGGTAGCGGTAGTCTATGATATAGCATTGTCAGTATTTTTTGGAGTGTATATTCAGAATTAATAACTTGGCGGGCATTGTGTGTCATAGCGGTTGATAAAGTCTTTTTGTCTTTGAAATGCGTGTTAGTGTATTTTGATGGCTGACCAGTTAGGTATTTAATCATTTCAGATGTACCCGTTCCAGCTTTGCCGTGAATGAGCAATAATTTTTGTTATTGTAAAGGCACGTTTTCATCTTTGGTGCTGTAATCTGGAAGCTCTGTATCCTCAAAGGCGGAGAACTCTGGATATTGTTTATGTGGTGTTTCTAAGAATTTCTGTAATGATAATTTATCTTTGAAACCGCTATGTCGCTGGTATGTTATCTGTGGTTCGTCATTTATGTAGGAAACGAAACAAGTCATATTAAGTTGTGGTGCTATGAACTCATCCTGTTCTAAAACTTCGGGGCGAAATTCGTTTCCTGTTTTCATATATTCACCTTCGTATGCGATACTGTCTGTGTTAGAATATAACAAAGTCCGCCCAGTATTTACAAGTTTTAACATTTGGTTATGAAGAACTATTTTTGGTATGCTAGCACATAGCCAGTTAAATGAGACATTTGAAATATGTTGTCTGTTGGGTTTGTATCTTGGTATGTGTATATCATTCGCTCTGGTAGGTCGTCCTTCATTTCGGCATACTTACTTTTATCGTATTTAACTCGTTTCAGGAACAATAACCTATATCCTTTTTCTTTCATCATAAAATGTATTCGCTCGTTGTATGTTTTTGAAATGGTAGATACTTGCTGAGTTCGGTGTATGTTAGTATTGAGAGAGCCTACTAGTAAGTTGGTTGCTTTGGCTAAGGTGTCGTGTTCAAAGCCAGGCTTATCAAAGTAATAATCTTGCATATTTGATATGTGTTTTGAGAAGGTTTTGAAGGGGTTGAAGTGGTCGTCTGCTAGATAGCACCTCTTAATAAATATCTTAACTCCTTGGTCAAACATATATAACAATGCGGGTATGGGTTGGCATTGTGTTCCTTTTGTGGTGTAGCCGTTAAAGAAGGTTGGCACTGTAAGGTGCTTCTGGTCGTAATCAAAAACCGCATAACCGTGTAGAGGTTTGATTTTGTTGTAGTGTTCTTGTGTCATATCCTGGTTTATATTAATTATGTTGCGAGGAGCAATCGGGTATTCATTGAAGTATGACGACATTTCCCCTAGATTACCTAACGAAGCATTTGTATAAGCTTTTACCATATCAATCTGGTGTATCTTGTTGGGGTTTTTGGTGTGATGTTTAAAGATATGATGAAATGGTATTTGACCAGATTTCACGTGTCGTAATATATTAGGTTCAGTAATTTGTGTATGGAACTTAGGTTTATGTTTTTCTATGAGACACTGTATAAATAATTGTTTGAAGTATGATGGTAATGACCAAGCGGGAGTATCTTTAGGAACGAATGATGCGTGTTTGAAACAGTCTAAGCATTTATAGTTTAGTTTGTTTTCTTTATCTACTATTCCTACAATGTTTCCAGATTGGTCTTTCATTGAATAACACTCCTTATGTTCTAATTCAAGTTTGGTTTGAATATTGTTGAGTTCTTCCTGTGATATCCATTTGTTCTCGTATTGGTTCGTAGATAGTTTCACATTACTTGCTTCGTGGTTAGTAGCATATTGGGGCCGTGGCTCTGGTATGTTTTCGTTAATATCGTATAATAGCTCAATAGATTTAATGTGTTGGATACAAATGTCTTTTTGTTTTCCTTGTATTAATGTGGCGTGATAATCGTTACATCTGATTATTATCTGTTTTGGGTATTCCTTAGTAGATGCTCGCCATAATATATTCATACTATCAAATACATAAATCCTACATCGGATAAAGTCTTCCATTTCATCAATGTCCTTTGCTGTGGCATATTTGATATCCTTAAATCTATCTAGTATCACACTGTCTCGTTTTCGTTTTCTATTGTTTGGGTTTGGAAAGTCTTTCATAAAACATTCTAGCACACAGTTTATTTCACCCTGTGCCATTGGTATGACAGCATTATTTTGCGGGTTAACTTGGTCAATAGTAATGACTTTAAGGTCTTTGTCTTCTATTTGTTCGTAAAACCTTGCTTGTCGTTCCACAAAGTTTCTAACCGCATTAATTGACCGCTTTAATTCGTTAGCTCTGTACATTCCTCTGACTGGTCCATTATATCCTTCATAATCCAGATGAACGAGATAGCTTGTATTTGGGTTATGCTGTTGGAGGCAAGCTTCCCACCCTGGAGCATGCGGTATAACGAGTGAGCCTTGTCTAGTTCGGGACGGCCACCCGTTAGTCTGTTTATAATTCGTAGTGCGGTTGGAGTTGTAATGAGATACCATCTTCTTTTGCCTCTAGGCCTGATGTAATCTCCTCGTCGCTCAATATCGTAGAGCTGAAATAGTTCGGGTTGGTATTAGTTACTATTGGTCCATTGTATATAGATAGGCAGGATAAATTTTTTGAAAAATAAATATTTAATGCTTTACATATATATATGGGATTTATTTAGATGTAAAATAGTTACCAAAAAAAATATTAATGATTAATTTGACTTACTCAGTCGCTCTTCTAACTCCCGTATCTTCTTTTTGTATTCCTCTATATCTTTTGTATATTGTATTAATTTCTGTGCGTTAGTTCGCCGTTCTTCGTTTAATCTATCTTTGTTACTGTAATAGTAGGCGAGAGATTTCTCATTATTCCTTTTTCTCCTTTCGTCTCCTTCATATATCTTTGGTCGTGGCATCTTATATATATGTAATATTATTTTTATAAATGTAAATAATTATTTCTTTTCGTGACAAAACAATTTCATATATAGTTCAGGCCCCCAACTTTCTATCACTTCCATACTGAATTCTTTTACTAACGACTTCACATAATTCTTTCGTGTAATCCTACCACACCACTCTTCGTGTTTTGTTAAGTTACGTTATCAATTATTACCTTAGAGCAATATTGACATTCTTTTGGTTGTAATGTTTCAGGAATTGGTGGTGCTATTGGTATATGATGTTTTCGCTTTGTGTGTTGAATTAGACTATCTCGTCTCATTTCCATATCACATTGCGGGCATTTGGCTTTTTCTGCTTGTCGTTTTCTGACATATTCTCGTCTCTTTTGTTTTGCTTCTTTACTTAATATCCTTTTTTTATTTTGTGTATTTCTTTGATATGTATATTTAGACAGTCTCGCCTCATTTCTTTATCACATTGCGGACTTTTTCTTCTCCATCCAGCCGCAAATAACTGGCGGGCGGGGGTGGGGGGAAAGGAATCTACCTGTATATTTTTGAAGTAGTGCCAGCCCTCTTGTTTCCGGCCCGGCCGAGTTGCCTTGGTTCGACGTTTTCTAGTCTCGCCACCCCAGACCCAAAATTCTCCCCAAACCTCTTCTAGTCTCGCCACCCCAGACCCAAAATTCTCCCCAAAACTTTAAGTTTTTGGGAGAATCTTGTGGTCTGGGGTGGCGAGACTAACTTTCTTGGATGATTTTTGCTGGTTTTCCAGTGGCGTCATTTTTCTTCGCTACCTCGGCCCGTCAGTCACATATAATTGGGACAAATTCACCAAAACTTTCAAGAAAAAAAATACATTTCCCACACTGCAAGGAGAAGCTCAGATGTAAGATCAGTATGTATGTATGTATGTATGTACTTATGTATGCATGTATGACTGCATACATGCATGCATGTATGTATGTATGTATGACTAGTTGTATGTATGTATGTATGTATGTATGTATGTAACATATGTATGTATGTACATACATCAATATAGAATAATTGTCGATTGGGCAAATTGGCAGCATGGTCTTTCATGCATATTCATTCTGGTATTTTTACAACATTCCTTACAGTAGTTTCTATTAGCATAAGAATTTTCAGGGTTTCTTACAATTTTACAATTTCTACATATCTTTAAGCATTCATCACATATGATGGACATACACCCTCGTAATGATATCCGTCGGTATCCTTTCTTGTCGCAATATTCGCAATTCATTTTTATAAATAATGGTGTGTATGTTTAGAACATAATTGAAACCAAACGGCACAAAAGAAAAAGATTATTTTTGATTTATGATTGGACCATAAAGGCATTCAGGGGCGTGTCAGCCGAACTTCAATATGTAATTTTCCTTCGGGGAGCCAGTTTGCCTTGGAAAACTTGATCACACAACTTTTTTTTCTTTTTTGTCGCAGTATGTAAAGGGATAATTTAAAATCTCTTAATACGGCCGACTATGTAAAAAATGGCAAACGATAGAAAAATTCAAAACGGAAAGGGGGGGGAGGCTTAGAAACACCCCCCCTTTCTTCCCTTGTTTTTTCATACATACATACATACATACATACCATACATACATACATACATACATACATGCATTCATGGATGCATGCATGGATGCGTGCATACATACATGTATACCTACATACATACATACTTACATACATACATACATACATACATGCATACATACATACATACATACATACATGCATACATACATCAATATAGAATAATTGTCGATAGGCCTGAAAGAACAGGCTGCCAATTTGCCCAGAGCGGGATAATCTATTGCCATTTTGTCCCGTGCGGATGGGCATTATTGGCATTAGTGTTTCGGTCGGTCCGGTCTGGGGTATAGTGGCATCCGTGGTGGGTAAAGTGGTAATGGTCACCCGGTCGGTCCGGTCCGGGGTACAGTGGCATCCGTGGTGGGTAAAGTGGTAATGGTCACCCGGTCGGTCCGGTCCGGGGTACAGTGGCATCCGTGGTGGGTAAAGTGGTAATGATCACTCGTCCGGTCCGCACACACAATGTGACACATGTCCACCGTAACCAGTGTCTGATTTTTTACCACAGAAAGAATTCCTCATAACTCTGGCTGACGTGTCCAAGGTAAGTCCCTGTGGGTGTGTGTGTCCCCTGTGGGTGTCTGAGGGGCTGGGTGTGTGTATGGTGTTTCGGGGGGTAGACAGTGTGCCTGAATCGAATGGTGAAGACGAGAGAACACCAACTCCATGTTTGAAAAAGTTAGCGTGTCAGTGTGTCCGGGTAGGGGGGGGGGGGTAGGGAGGGGGGAGGGGGTATGGTGTGGATGTGTCTGGGGGGCTGTGTGTGTGTGTATGGTGTTTCGGGGGGTAGAATGAGTGCCTGAATCGAATGGTGAAGACGAGAGAACACCAACTCCATGTTTGAAAAAGTTAGGTGTGTCGGTGGGTCCGGGTATGGGGGGGGGGGGCAGGGAAGGGGCGGGGCAGAGTATGGTGTGGGTGTGTCCGGTGGTGTCTTCGTGTGTGTGTATGGTGTTTCGGGGGGTCGAATGAGTGTCTGAATCGAATGGTGAAGACGAGAGAACACCAACTCAGTGTTTGAAAAAGTTGGATGTGTCTGTGTGTGTGGTCGTCATGACGGTCCTGGCGGTCCCGGACCTACCAACCACCGCGTCAGTGTCGGCTGTCAAGGACAGGAGCCTGCCCGCAGACGCGGGCACCAGGCGCCCTGCGAGTAGCAGCGACAGGCCCGAGAAGAAGGCTAGGAAGGCAGGCGAGGCTGGCACAGAAGAAGGTCTCCCCAAGAGGTTCCAGCCTACGGGGCGTGTACTTGGTGTCGAGGAAGTTTCTTGGCTCGACAAGGACCAAGAGCAGTCGGTGGGCTGGGACACGTCTATGCTACTAGACGGTGTGCAGTACCTGCGCGTGACCTTTCGCAACCAGGTCACTGGCAAGCTCAAGAAAAGCTATGAGCCCTTGGAGGCGGTTCTGGCCTGGAACGAGCACGACCCGGTAGAGCACGCTCAGTGGGTGCGAACGATCAACGAGGAGGTAGTGGCCAAGCGAGGCTCGTGGAAGTGTCTTGGCGATGGTTCGGCCTTGCCGGCAGCTGCACTGACGTCCGGTTTGGCTGGGGTCGCTGCAGTTGCCAGCAAGGTCCAACAACGCTTCAAGCACCTCCAGAGGTACGCTTGCGCAGCTTTTGCCTTGTTCAACGTGCTGGCCGCGCCGCGCCAATATAACAAGAAGATGCGCAAGTTCGGGAAGAGCATCAAGTCTCTAGCCGTCTTTTTTGAGTTTGTCGACTGGTTACAGAACCCCGATCTCACTGTCTGCCGCCAGCCCGCCGTCGCCAGGAGCCTCAACAGGCTGCTCGAACCCGCGCAAGGGCTGGCAATAGTCATCAAGGGCACCCACTGCTTCGGGGTCGACTTTGGGCGACGTCTGCTGTTCGACGGCCGTTCTGACCACGCCCACGTGCTGTGTGAGCCAACGCTGCTGCACCACGGCTTCAAGCAAGGTTCGCCCTTCGAACTCATCTCTGTCTCTCATCCCGGCTTCAAGAAGCCAGTTTAAGACTTAATCATTAAAGGGTTCCGGGGTCCGGTCGGGTCTGTCGGTCGACACCGTGCCAGTGTCGGTCGACACTGTGCCAAGGTCGATCGATACCTGCTTGGCCGGGCTTGAGACACTGAGACACACCCTGCCCCCTAGGCCCCAGGGGGGTGGGTACTTTTTTACCCCCTCCGGAAAAGTTGTGGATAAATTTGTCGTTTTTTGTCTCAATGACGGGTTATGCGACAAATTTGTCGAGGCAAGAAAATTTACCGCAAAAAACTTGAGACAAAAAGACACACCCTGCCCCCCAGGCCCCAGGGGGGTGGGTACTTTTTTACTCCCTCCGGAAAAGTTGTGGATAAATTTGTCGTTTTTTTGTCTCAATGACGGGTTATGCGACAAATTTGTCTAGGCAAGAAAATTTACCGCAAAAGCCCTAGCATAGCATGTCGGCCGACACTGTACAAGGGACTGCCGACACTGTACAAGGGCCGTTCGACCCTGTACAAGGGAGGGCCGACCCTGTACAAGGGTCGGTCGACACCGTGCCAATGTCGGGCTTGAGACACCGAGACACCCCCGGCTCCCCCAAGCCCTAGGGGGGTGGGTACTTTTTTACCCCCCTCCGGAAAGTTGTGGATAAATTTGTCGTTTTTTTGTCTCAGTGACGGGTTATGCGACAAATTTGGCCGTCTGTCACACAACACACACACACACACACACACGCACAACACACACACACACACACACACACACACGCACACAAACACACGCACACACACACACGCACACACACGCACACACACACACGCACACACACACACACACACACACACGCACACACACACACACACACACACAACACACACACACACACACACACACAACACACACACACACACACACAACACACACACACACACACACACACACAACACACACACACAACACACACACACAACACACACACACACACACACGCACGCACAACACACACACACACACAAACACACATACCTACCTACATATATACCTACCTACATGCACACACACACACACACACACACACGCGCGCGCACACACACACACACACACACACATGCTGTCGCGCAGTGAGGCGGGGTCGGCAGCGCGGGGTTGGCGTAGGGGGCCCCTTTGCAGTTTATTACACTTAATTTTACACAAGTTGAACACTGCAGTTTGAATTAAAAAAAATAATATATTAAAAAAAAAGAAAAGGTTACTAGCATCCTGTCTCAGAAAATATAGGGAAAACTATAGGCCTGAGACACGTGAGACACTTTTTTTGAATTTTCAAAAAAAAATTCAAAAAAAGAAAGAGGAGGGAGGGAGGGGGGGTGGGGTGGTCTTTACCAACCCGTCTCGCTGTCTCACGTGGGAGGGGTGGGGAAGGGGGGGGGGGGGGGAGTTTCCCGTCGACGGCCGCATGGCAAAACTTTAGCCGAAAAATAAGGGTAGATACGGACAGCCACCCCACCCGCCCCTTTTTCCCGGTGGCAGGCGACAGTCAATACCCACCACTCGACCGAACTTTTTTGGCGGGGCCGGCCGGTCGCACGAGCCTCGGCGGTTTCGTCGTCGTGTTGGGGTCACAACCCTCGGTCGACTGACCGAGGGACGTGGGTAGCAGCCGGAACGAGACCATTGCCATTTTTGCAATTGCCTTTGTGGACATTTCCGCGGAAACTTACCGCGCCGCAAACTAGGGGAAATTTTCGCGAAACTTTGCTTTTTTTTGTCTCACCCTGGTTTTTTGCTGCTTTAGGTGCCACCGCGCAAAATGATGATTGCTCTGCGTAACAAACGAACGACCGCTGGTACGGACGCCCGGCCCCTCAAGCGACGCCGCCGCGCTGCCCGTCGCGAAGCTCTACCGGGCAGGCCGTTTGCCACTACATCGCTGTCTATATCGGACAGAACCCTTGCTCTGCGTCGCGAGCCTCTGTATTATCTAGGGCTTCTACCCACGAGTTGGAATTCGGGAGGGGAAGAAACTCACTCTGCACTGGACTCTATGTTGTTGGCCAAGCGGATCGACGACCCCGTGGTAAAGGAAGCTGCTGTCTGGTGGCCGCGGAGCACGTGGGTCTATACCTACTGGAAGAGGAGCACGGTTTTCCGTCTGCGGTCGCGAGCTTGGTCGCGGGATATGTCAATCCATCGTACCACGAACCACTGAAGGCTGGCGCGTGGAAGAATTCCAACAACAAGTATATGCTCCGGTCGTTGTACGACAGAACGCGCTTGGCTAGCTTATACATGCCCACTGTTGGTCGGTGCGAACCGTGGCGCGGGATATGGGAGATTGCAGTGCACACCGAGGAGAATTTCGGGATTTCACACAATCGGTTATTGCGACGTGCCCAAAGAGTCAGGGACACTTACTGGGACAATGCGGAGCAAAAGCTCAACAGGCGTCTTGCCCGGTTTTTCCGGCTAGTGGATAAGATGAGACGAAGCGTTCTGACTAATTAAATTGACTTTTTTTTTATTCTCTGTTTTAATACTGGTATAGTGTGCCGAAATGCTGGCCGTTTGCCCTACTTGCGGCGCCTGCTTTTTCGAAGGCCAGCTGTATTGGTCCGGGACTTGCAAAAAAGGGGATCCTCGGGACTTAGCCTCGCTCGTGTGCCGCCCTTATGGCGACGGCGCCTGCATCAACCCCGCTCGCGACGTCCCCGGCGGAGACACTTGGGAAGAACGCATGCGCTTCGTCGACAATTTTCTAGACGAGATCCTGTAAACTAATTAAAAAAAACTTCTCCTCTTGTTATATTATTTAATCAGCAACAAATGGAAGTTGCGAGGTCGTACAAGCGGCGGCGCCTCGACGGTGCGACCGACGACTTTGTGCTACCGGTCGACGGACAGAGTGGCGACGTCCTTGTTTCGGACGGCGACGGGGGCGTGAGATGGGCAGCAGGCGGAATGGCCGCGAACGAGGCGGTAGCGCTCAATACCGCTCACAGGCTGACAACGTCCGGAAACCCGCACTTGGTGGATCTAGCGGACCTGATTACCTTGACGCTGGATACCGAAGCGAAACTAACCAGCCAGCCGGGATGACTTCTAACAGCTCCGCTGGCTTTGCGGCCTCTGCCTCTAGCAATTCCTCCCAGGCCTACCTGGCCTTTGACAGTGACTTTTCGACCTTGTGGGGCACCACTGCGCCAGACAGCTACAGCGGCAACAACTACACTGCCATGATCGAGACGGTGGTCGATAATCTTCCTGTGCCTGGCGCGTGGCTCCAGCTCGATCTGGGCCAGCACGCCAAGGTCACTACTTACCACGTCACGTCCGCGGGTGCTATTACCGCGCCCAGGGACTGGGTAGTCGCTTATAGCGCGGACGGCAGTCGGTGGTTCGCTTGGGACAGCCAGACTGCCCAGACCTTTGTCGGCGACAGCCTGCGCATGTTCACGCCAGCAACAGCGGCCGATTACGCCAGGTACCTGCGCGTAATCTGCACCAAAAACAACGGGGCGGGTGTCTGGTACATGCGGAGCCTGGCCTTTGACTACCAGCTGTACAATGCCGGCTGCATCGAGAACACTAGTTACCCTACCAAGGCCTCTCAGCTGGCGCCCAAGGCGTACGTCGACCACCAGGTGGCAGGGGCGGTGAAGTTCCCGTCGATCATGCCTACCCAAGACGACTGCATCGTGACTATGGATCCAGACGGGTCTATCTTTGCGGTCAAGGACAGGACGCTCAAGCAGCCGTCTTTGGCTCCTAGCGGTAATGGCGCGATCGTGCTCATGGACACCGACTTTACAGTCACGACGATCCCGGACACTCTCGCGAGGCTGCCTAACCCCTTGCCCGCCTCGACCGCAGCTGGTGACGGTCGATCCAGACGGCGTGACGGGTCTAAGCAGCCATTTGACTGCTACCAACAACCCGCACGGGACCTCGTTGGCTAACCTCGTGAACTCGTCGACGCTCACGCTGACAGGGGCTGGCGGCAACAGCACTCTTTCGGCTCCTTCCAGTGGTTCTTGTGCACTCAAGCTGCCTGCTTCGCTTCCTGCAAGTACGAAGCTGTTGGCGGCCGGAGCGGACGGGGCAATGAGCTACGCGGAGGGCGACTTCTTGCCCATGCCCGTCACTAGCGGCATACTGGTGAAGGAAACGGGCGTGATCAACACAAAGACGATAGAGGATCTCTTCCGACATGCTAGCGGCGCGCTCGCTATAGGCTACCTGGCTGGCGGGGACATGAAGCAAGGGGCAGCCAGCATAGCGATAGGCGATTATACTGGGATGGTTACGCAAGGCTCGGGCGCTGTCGCAGTAGGAGATACTACCGGAAACGAGAGTCAAGGCTACAACGCCGTAGCGATAGGCTCGATGGCGGGCAATGCCAACCAAGGAGCGCGATCCGTGGCGATGGGATATTACGCGGGCACCACAAACCAAGGAGCGCGGTCCGTAGCTATCGGGTCACATGCGGGCGCCGTGTTGGAGGCGGACAGCATTGCGATTGGTGGGTGCGATAACGCCCTATCGGTACCTGCAACAAACGCGATCGTGCTGAACGCGAGCGGTGCGGACATGACTGTTAGCACAGCTGGTTCGACCACCATCAGGCAGGTGAGGTCGGGCCAAGCGAGCGGTTCAGGCCAGATGGTGCTGCAGTACAACTCGAGCACGTACGAAATGTCCCAAAGCAATTTCTTGCTGCCGAGCTCGCTGCCTGCCAGCACCAGCTTGGTGTCACTGGGCTCCAACGGCACGTTGCTGCACGGGGACCAGGCCATCTATCATGGTCTGAGCTTTGTAGCCACTTCGTACGTGAAGAAGCCAGACAGCATGACGAGCAACAGCTGGAACGGCCTGGTCGCGAGCGCGTCCACTTCAGGGAACGGCGCTGCTTTCGATGCCTTCAATACGGGAGTGGACGCCTGGCAGAGCAACACTGATACCTACAATACTACGAGCGGCGCCTACCTTTCCAATGTCAGCAGAACGTTTTCGGGTGTAGCGTACCCCGGCGAATGGCTCCAGCTAGATTTTGGCACTGGAGTTGTCCTGCAACAGTACTGCCTGCAAAACTACACTAGTATCCTGGGTAGATCGCCGAAGACCTGGCAAGTGGGCACGTCGACAGACGGTACTACCTGGACGCTCTGGCACACTGGCTCGTACACCTTTGTTGACGGAAGTTCCATCACCTTTACGCCGGCCGACACTGCCAGGGTCGCCGGTATGTGGCCATCGTGGTTGCTTCCATAAAGGGGGGAGGAGGAACATCTCGCTATTGTGCAATCGTACACTTTGGTTTCGACTACACTGTGTATCATGCGATCAAGAAAATAGCGGTGCCGCTCGTCAGCACGGACGCCACCAACAAGGCCTACGTAGACGGGCACACACACACGTCGCCACTGACGATTGATACCAGCACGATCGCGAGCACGGGGACGGTTGCGCTGAGCTTGCCCAGTGCGCTGCCCGCCAGCACTTCGCTGACGTCGCTGACCTCTGCGGGGCAGCTGAGTGCCTCTGCGCTCAAGGTGCCCGTGTCCTTGCCTGGCAGCACTTTGCTAGTGACACTCGACTTTGGTGGCCAGCTAGCGACAGGGGCTGCTAGCTCGCTGTCACTCAGCGGGGCTGGAGGCACTAGCACCCTTTCCGCTCCGGCGTCCGGCACCTCTGCACTCAAGCTGCCGACCGCACTACCAAGCAGTACTAGCTTGGTGTCGCTGGGCTCCGACGGCGCGCTGCTGTACGGGGACCAGGCTATCTCGCATGGTCTGAGCCTTGTAGCCACTTCGTACGAGAAGAAGCCCGACAGCATGGCGAGTAACAGTTGGAACGGCCTGGTCGCGAGTGCGTCCACTTCCGGGAACGGCAACGCGTACGACGGCTTCAACACGGGCTCAAACTTTTCCTGGCAGAGCAACACTAGTACCTACAATGCCACGAGCGGCGCCTACACTTCCAGTTCCAGCAAGACGTTTTCGGGTGTAGCGTACCCCGGAGAGTGGCTCCAGCTAGATTTTGGCACTGGGGTCGTCCTGCAACAGTACTACCTGCAAGCCCAGTCCAGCGGTCTGGATAAATCACCAAAGACATGGCAGGTGGGCACGTCGTTAGACGGCACTACCTGGACGCTGTGGCACACTAGCTCGTACACCTTTGTCGACGGCACTTCCATCACTCTCGCGCCGACCGACAACGCCAGGGCCGCCCGGTACGTGGCCATCGTGGTTGCTACTATCAAGGCAGGAGGGAGTTCTAGCTGGTGCGGAATCAACCATTTTGGCTTTGACTACACCTCGTGCCCTGCGATCAAGAACATAGCGGCGCCGCTCGTTAGCACCGACGCTGCCAACAAGGCCTACGCAGACCTGCTAAGTGCTTCTGCGCTGAAACTGCCAGTGTCTCTGCCCTCTGCCGGACAGACGACCCTGGTCACGCTGGACAGCAGCGGCAACTCGGGCACGGGCGCCGCGACCTCGTTAACGCCGTACTCGTTCCGGAGCAACGCCTCGTCTAACAGCGCCACGTGGTCATTGTCAGCCTATGCTTATGAAACAGGTTATGGCGATACTTGGCAGCCGTGGAGAATGTTTGACAATATTACCACAGGTGACACGGGCTTTTTAGGCAAGATATTTTACAACAGCAGCGGAGTCTACACTGCATCGCTCGTCACTGGCCTCGGTTACACTGTGCAGTCAACTAACGGGGTACAGGGAGATTGGTTTCAGCTGCGTCTCGTGGACGGGACTAGCATGCGCCTGAAGGACTTTGACTGGTATCCGCGCCTGGCCGAGGTCAACCAGTGGTCTATTTGGCCCCGGCGGATAGCGGTGTTTGGCTCTAACGAAGCGTCCGCTACTCCCAGTAGCTGGACAGAGCTGTACCGCTCCGGCAGCGACATGCCTACTTGGCTAGTCTCCGAGCTTTACAGGACTTTCACTCTTACTAGCCAGGGCTACTACAAAGTCTACCGCTTTGTCATAGAGTCGCTCTATGTCCCCGTAGGCGGGAATGGTTATATACGCATCGCGGAGATCAAGCCCAGGTTTTGGACAGGGAAACAGGCATTCGCGATCGACGCTGATGGTTATATCGTGTTCGGCTCGACCCCGGAGTCGCACTCACACACGTCGCCGCTGACGATCGGCACCTCCACGCTCACGAGCACCGGGTCGGTCGCGCTGAGTCTGCCTAGCGCGCTGCCGTCCAACACGTCCTTCGTTTCCTTGTCTAGCGGGGGGCAGCTAGCCGCCTCGTCTGTCAGAGTGCCTGCTAGCCTGCCCGGCTCGACGTCGCTGGTCACGCTGGACTCGGCGGGCCAGCTTGCGGCCAGCTCGTTGTTGCCAGCCTCCACGCCGGCCCAGACCGCCGTTCTGAGCCTGACTTCTGCGGGGCAGATGGTGACCCAGAGCACTTCGACCACGGTCGTGACTTCTGGCTCCGTGGCGCTGCCGACCTGGACTTCCATGTCGGCCTATACGCATACCACGGACCCTAAAACTAAACATTCGACAATCTTGGGGGTATCCCTTTTTCCGAAATTTTCCATGAAGTATATGGACTTTTTTGAAAACGTGTGGAAATGAAAGGAAATGAATTCCCTGATTGCAGAACATATAAAAATAATATTAAAATATGTTTTTATTAATTGTAATACACTTTAACTTCATCTTCAGAGGTGGGCAGGAACCGGTCCGACACGGTAATTTTTCTACTTTTTCGTAGTCCCGGCTACCATGAATCTATGATGATAACAATGCCGAACATGCAGAATTTGCTTTTACTGTTTATTCTTGCTTATATTAAGCATTTTACTATATTAAGACATGGTTTTACCTTCAAAAAATTCTGTTTGCCCGCTGTGACGTACGCTGGTACGTAGAGGGGGGAGGGGGGGGGGGTGGGGGGGGGGGAATGGGTCGGAGGGAGGACGCTTCACATCAGATTCTGGTGCATTATCAGAGTTAAACAAATTTCTAATTTCAGTTTTTAGAAGAAGCGTTACAGTTGCAGTTGCCCTAGACAAAAACCATTATGAAAAAGTCGGACCCAGAAAAATTCATTCAAAAAAAATAATCACATACGACCACGTCCACGTCCACGTCCACGTCCACCCGCAGCACGACGTGCGCGGCGACGTCCGCGCAAACGGATTCCTGAGTTACGCATTCTCCAACTTGCGTCGGAGCGATCTGAATCATCTACAATATGGATAGCATCATGTTAAGGAGGAGAAGAACAAGAAGAAGAAGAAGAAGAAGAAGAAGAAGAAGAAGAAGAAGAAGAAGAAGAAGAAGAAGAAGAAGAAAACTAATACCATGCTTTTCTTCCTCTGAACCAGAAGATCGATCAGACGATGAGTCAGTTGATGAACTGGAAGATGAAGTATCAGATAAGTCATCCTCTGAATCTGCCACTGGTTCTGCAGGCTGAGCAGCACCAAGCTCTTCTTCCTCAGGGAACCCACAGTCGCATCGTTCGAAATGGTTCCACGCTTGTTCAATAAGCTCTGCCTTCTTGAACTGTTTCCGATCGGAGTTTTGCGTTGCAACACCATGCATTCTCATCCATGATTTCAATTCGCTAACTACCATCTGCTTGGACGCAAATTGCTTTTTTTCCTCTGACGATCTTAGCAACGTGAGAATTTTCCGCCAAGGCTCAGAAGCATTTCCAAATGCTAAATCCTGCTCCTGCTTTTCTTCGCTAGTAAGCTGTCTTGCACCACGCCATCTCGGGTGAGCTGGAGGACGTCCTTCATTAACAAAATAAGTGCGTGGTAAGGACAGCAGCTCTTCATCGGTCAAACGCGTAAGTGCGTTCATTTTCTCCTGTCGTTCTTGAGGCAACTCCATCCAATTTACAGGTAGCTCGTCGATCAATCGAAATTCTGCTCTCCATTCCTTGCCTTTTGCATCGACACAGGACATATGAGCAGGACGGCCGGGCAGGCCGCCTTCGAAGTAATCTCCATCCACCTCTACTCTGGTCAAATTTCCACCTGCTAACATTTCCTCCACATGTGCTCGCTCATCCGGCCCTAGGTATTTAGTAGCCAAAGCACGAATATCCTTCTTCAGGCGCGGATTGACGAAGTAGCCGACTGGAAGCTTGGGAGGCATGTCGGTCGCTGTCATAAATAGAGAGAGAGATAGATAGATAGAACGAGAGAAAGAGATATATATATATATATATATATAGAGAGAGAGAGAGAGAAAGAGAAAGATAGATAATATTATTACCGGGGCGTCCGATAAACAAATTGATCGGTTCTCCTCTGGGATCATCACGCACTCCATGAAAATCCTGTGCGTCTCCCCAAGTAGCGATCTCTACAGTCGGCAAAGCGTCAGGATCTTTCTTGGTGATTCTATATGCCAAGGGTTTGTTGTAGTTTTTGAAACTCTTGTTCATACACGGGCTAAAATGAGTCATCCAGTCGTAGTTACATCCGAGAACAACCAGCACATGCCTCTTCTTGTGCTGCTTCTTGAATGCAAGAATGAGCTTTAATAACGCTTGAGCGATGTTAGTTGTCAGGAAGGTGCTCTTCCACCCGATATCCATAACTCGAAATTCCTGATCATCTCCATCGTGCCCGTGCCCTGGTGGCTTGCGATGTGACTCTACTTGGAAACGGATTCCTCTGTCAACGACATTGAGCCCAAGGAAACCCAGCATCGCCCACGCGGTGTTATCACCAGCTCCGTCCCACTCAAGATATAATTTCCACGCTTGCATTGTGCGAGGGTTCCAAAGTTGCCAATGTAAAAGTGCGGCAAGCATAGTAATGTTGCTGTTCGCGCCGTGTTCTACCGCGCCTTCAAGGTACGTCAGAATAAAATGCGTATCGGTAGTGTAGCAGGTATTGATTCCAACGCAAAGGCGAAACACAATTTTTCCTTTGAAATCTTTCGCGGCGCGGCGGCAAGATGGGATCTTCACTGGCGGTTTCATATCGGCTGATATGACTGTGGCAGCAAAATCTGCTGGTGCTGCCTTCTTGCGCTGCATGCTGGCAACGCGGCACGCCCTGTGAATTTTGTGATGAAGCCTGCTACGGCGACGCCATTCTTGAGCTTCTACTTCAGTCCTGAAACCGTTAGAATGATCAGCAGCAAGCTCTGTGCAGATCTCGCATTTTGAGAAATCTCCTTCTGCAAAACAAACCTGTAATAAGTAATGATAACGAAAATATGCATAATACCTCTGACAAACTTGACGTGCGGAAAATCCATGCGCCAAACTTTGTTGATCGTATTGTCTGTCGGAGGATTATTTGGATCAACTCGTTTCGAACAACCAAACCGAAGGCACATATCTTTCCAATTCTCGCGAACATAGTTTTGGACTCCTGCGTCCTGAGCCATTTCTTGCATCCTCCATATTCCGTCGCTGCATATCTCCGGGTAACTCTCCATGAACTTCTCGCAGAGTAATACTGCTACCACATCTTCTGTTTCAGGAACGGTTGAGTAGCTTTTTGTCAAAACCTTCGTGTTATTTGCAAGAAGTTTGTGTGCTCTTGACAAAACTTTATCACCGATCCCGTAGATACGCTGCCAGGCTACTTTGCACAC
>WBZZ01006703.1:55000-93854 GCA_019918135.1 Paulinella micropora | reverse complement strand
ACTCGTCGCGAGTCACAACTGGCAGGGTAAAACGGGATACGACAACGTAGGCACGGCGGAATGGGCATCATTCTACAAGCACGAGGCTGGCTAGTCATCGGGGCTTCAGGAGCACCGCATGGGCAAGAAGCAACTTCCAAATGCAGCCTGGATGGATTCCGGATTTTTGGAAAACCTGCGGAGGTCAGCGAGAAAAATCGCTGCAAGGGTGGGGTTCTATTGCGGTGGCTAACTTCCTTGGTCCGTATTGCAACCTGGTGTCAGCCCCCGTCGACCACCGGCAGCAAGTGTGGCTGCGTATCGCCTCGGGTGTTACCGGCGCTCAGGATATCTATGTGGGCACGGCTACTTTCCCAGGAAACGCAGGAAGAAGAGTCGTCAGAGGCGTATGCGGCCTGGCAGGCAGCTATAGCTTTTTTTGGAGCCAAAGGTCTTGTGGTCACGGTGGCGGATGCCAACGCGAAGCTCGGGCCGGCATGCAGCCGAAAAGAGGAGGGCATCGTCGGTCAGCACGGGGAGGTCGATGATAAGGGAGCACCGGTACGTTCGGAGAACGGCAAGAGACTCGCGGCTGTCCTCGTCGCTACGGGCCTGCGAAATCTGAGCGGCTTCTCGTGCCCAGTGGAAGGGTCCTACTGGTGGTCCCGGCGTGAGCAGCGCGGCATGGGCACAGGCAAGCACCTCCTCGATTACATCTGCGCGTCGCCTGGCTTGGCATCTGGAGCAAAGTTCGGAGTATGCGAAGATGATCTTGATACGGACCACAAGGCAGTATGGGCCGAACTGACGTGGAGCGGCCAGCGCCGGCCAAAGCGGGCTGCGAAACCTTACAGGTCCTTTCGTGTTGATAAGCTTATTGGTGCTGGTGTCTCGGGTAATGATCACGCTGCGAAGCAAGCGCTGGATTATCTACGCGACAAGTTCGATGACGTATTCCAGCATTGCCTACAGAAGCTTGGAGTGCATCAGCTGCCTGAGCTTGACCTATCGGGTGGTGCCGACAGCCAACGGGTGGTAGATGACGTCACCGAGCGAGTGGCGCAGTCCTTCCGAATGGCGGCGCACCGGGTCCTTGGCTCCAGATGTATACGACCCCGTTTCACCAACAATTGGTTCGACGGGGAGCTAAAGGAGCTCATTCAGCAGCGCCGGGAGGCCTACGCAGCATACAGGAGGGATGAATCGAATGCGGAAGCCCGTCTGAATTGGCTACGGCTCCGCAAGCAAATTCGGAAGGCAACTCGGGCCAAGAAGTCCGCCTCCTTCAAGCAAGTGCAGGAAGAAGCGGTCAAATGTCAACGCGAGCAATCCTCAAAGCGCTTTTGGCTACTCGCGAAGCGGCTTGGCGGGGCACGCAGAACGAAGGTCTCCGCGCCGGTGCAAAGGGAGGATGGCTCACTGGCGTGTACGCTGCCGGAAAAGGTCGCTCGGTGGGAGGAATTTCGGAAAAATTCGGTGAAGCCACGGGAAAATCCGGCAAGTGCGGCTGTTGTGGTGGAGTGCTGTGCAGAAGCAGGCTCGCTGGAGTGGGAGGAAGCCGAAGCTAAGCGGCAGTTCCACTGGAACGATCGCTTCAGAGATGAGGTGGCCCGGGCTATGAAGGAGCACGAAGTAGGTGAAGACACTTGCGAAGAGCTGGACAAGCCGTTCACGCAAGAGGAGGTCCTTGCAAGGCAACGTGCCCTGAATAACCACAAAGCTTGTGGCGAGGACAAAGTGAAGAACGAGATGCTCAAGTATGGCGGCGCCTACATCAATGGCTACTTAACGCAGTACTTCAACTGGATTCGAGAAGCCGAGAGGACTCCAAAAGCTTGGGGCAAGGGAATCATCGTCAATATCCCCAAGGGTGGGGATCCTACGGATCCTGACAACTGGAGGGATATCTCGATTATTAGTTGCCTTGGTAAGCTGTATCTGTCCTTATTAGCTACTCGTCTAACGCTCTTCGTGGATGGCCCGGATAAGCTACGTCCAGAGCAGGGAGGCTTCCGCCCGGGGCGTCGCACTACGGATCAGGTCTTTACCCTTTGGCAGAGGTTGAAGGGGCGTCAGCAGCAGAAGCGGGAGTCGTATGTCCTGTTCGTCGATCTACGCAAGGCTTTCCCGTCTGTTTGGAGAGATGGCCTATTTGAGAGGCTCTGGAAGCTGGGTGTAAGGGGCAAGTTCTGGCGCACGCTACGCAGGTGCTACGAGCAGACTTCGTCGCAAGTGCTAGTTGATGGAGCACTCACCCCCGAAGTACTGGAGGGTGTAGGCGTCCAACAGGGGTCCCCTCTCTCTCCCACACTCTTCAACGTCTTTATGGATGAGCTGTGTGATCGGCTGGCGAGTGCCCTCAAGATCACGGATGTGAAGCGGCTGAACGACATCAAGGCACTTCTATACGCGGACGACGTGGCCCTCATCGCTCACAGTCGCACCGAGCTCCAGAAGATGGTCAATGTTGTGGCCAAGTTCGCGGAAGATTACCGGCTGGAAGTCAACTTGAAGCCCGGCAAGACGGAAATCATGCCCATTTACACGTCGAGCAAGGCGAAACGACCAAGTATCAGGGAGCGAGGTGAGCCCGTGGTGTGGTTTCGCGGCCAGAAGCTTTGTGTCACCAGTCAGTACAAGTACCTGGGAGTGGTTATCACCGACGACCTGAAGTGGAAGGAGCAGGCCCTGCGGGCTACGCGTGTCACTGAAGTCGCCACCGCAGGTTGGTACTCTTTGTGGTGTGCAGGTGAGATACAAGCTAGGTATCGTCTCATGTGCTGGAATCAACTTGTGGGGGCCAAGCTGAAGTACGCCTTCGATGTCTGGCGTGCCCCCGTATCGCAGCTCACCAAGCTGGAGGCAGCAATGCTGCGCCCCATGAGGATGATTCTCGGCATCAGCCCTAAGACAAGCAAGTGGATTACACTCTTTCTGGCGCGCTCTTTGAGTGCGGAGCGTTTGCGGCGGGCGGCGCAACTGAAGTTCTATGGACGGCTGCGTGTTCTACCGGAGAAGCGATTTCCTGTCATCGCATCTCAAGTCAAATCCGACTGGACTGCGGAGGCCGAAGGCGCTATCAGGGACTCAATGGATCTACAACAAGGGCTTCAGGAGCTCCTAAATAGCTCAGAGAAGGACCTCGAGGGTTGGAGTTCGACTGTGGACAAGTGGGCCCTTCAGCAGGACGTCAAGATGGTGCAGCAACTGATGTGGGACAAGCGAGAGGCAGGCAGCGATCTTACTGATGGCCTGCGAGTCATCCTAAGACAAGTCTTTGGAACTAAGGAGTTCCCAAGATGGGTAGCCCTTGATGATGCGCATTATAATCTGCTTCGGAGAAGGTTGCTCAGCTGCAACAACCGCCTTCGGTTGTACCGCAGCAAGTTGGTCAGTGGCATGTCCCCTCGCTGCTTCTGTTGTCATGATGATGTCAATGAGTCCCTTGCGCACTTCTTATGGGATTGCCCCATGCATGAGGGAGACGTAAGCAGCTGTTGCTGAGTATGCAGAGGCTCGGTGGCATGGCTGTGGGGGGTGCTGAGGGGGATGGAGGGAGTGAGGAGGGTGGTGAGGTCGTAGGCGGTGAGGTTGTGGTGGAGGATGTGTTGCTTGGGCGGGAGCGGGAGGGCTCTGTGCGGCAGGGTTGGGATGATATGTCGCCTGTGGATCAATCACGATTGTTTTGTAAGCTTTTTCAGGGGAAGTCGCGCTTCCGCAGTAACTTTAGGCTTGCTGCGTTGTTAGGGGTTACAGCGTTGCGTCCCCCTCCAAAGTTGGATGTGTTGTTTGGATCATATGTGTCTGAGTGTTGGTCTGCTAGGGAGGGTAAAAGGGAGGAGCTTGGGGTGGAGGATGGGGGCGAGGAGGTGATTGACCTCACTGAGGTTCCATCAGCTTCTGTCCCACCCTCTCCCCCAAGTGACGTTGATGTTGCGCGGCGCGGCCGTCCGCGCAGTGTGGACGTCCTGGCTAGAGAGAGGGGTTCGGGAGCGCAGCGTAGTGTCTCCGAGTTCTTCTCTTCAGCTAACACCCTCGCATCTAGCTCTTCATGCACTTCACAGCCCCCATCTGCCCCTGCTGTTGCTGTTGCTGCTATGTCTGTTTGGTGTTCTGACAATGCGTTGGGATCGGCTGACCCCGGTGACCCAATGGAGGCACATGTCCAGGATCTGGATCTGATGCTATAGTCTGAGGAAGCCTATTATTATTATTATTATTATTATAATTTGGACACCGTGATAGCCCATGGTCAAGTTCTACCATCTGGGCCCTGTCGCCAGTTCGATTCCCGTCGTGCCACCAGTATTTTCATTGAACATACCGGTCCGTCTGGAAGTGTTGGAACTGCCCTTGCGGGGTGTCATTAGAGCTTATCGTCAATTCTTCGTACTCCCCTCACGGGTGAGACGATGGAGGCGCATGTGCAGAAATGCATCAGCCATTGACAGAGAAGCACTATTATTATTATTATTATTATTATTTATTATTCTGGAGGGGTGCACAAGATGGCACTCCATGGGAAGAGGAGGTGGTTGGGCCTCTCCCCACGAAGGTGACCGCTTGGGGAGGGCGGTCACCGGGATATGCGCAACTCTCAACTGGGCATTTACTCGGTAGGGGTTCGGCCAGGCAGGTTGTGGGGTTGTCTGTTGGATTGTTGGTTGGCTCGTTTTTCTTGGCTGTTGGTTTGGGTCTGGTTTCCTGGTTAGCCCATTTTCGCCGAATTTCCTGCCGAGTAAATGCCTGGGGGCTTCCAGTTCCGGTTTGGTGATCTTGTTGAGGTGAGCATTCGGAGGAAACAGTACCGAGATGGGTTGAAGATAGGATTCACATTGAGCCGAGATGGGGCCGAGTTGACCTGTTCCAACTCGGCTCCATTTCGGCTTCATGTTAATCCTATCTTCATCCTATCTGGGTTTTGTCTCCTCCCTATCTTCGCTTCTTCGGGGTTGCCTAACTGGAACACATGATGAGCGCACGTTGGAGAGGGGCTTCAGTCGGTCCCAATGCCTTGCCAGTGCCTTGCTGCGTTGCCGTGCCTTGCCCCATGCATTCACACCCTCCACCGTTGCATTTCTAACTGAGCAGCTTCGGCTGGGATTACTATACTTGTCTGTAAGACCCTATAGGTACCGCTAGGTTCGCGCCTTCTATACCCACGTGGGGGAAGGAGTTTCAGCGGCACGCCGTCCGATCTGGCTCCACTCGGGGACACCCGTACCTCATGATGTGTATTGTTAGGAGCAGCTGAAAGTCCATAAGGCATGAGAGTAGAGGCGTTGGCGATGCGATGGAGAGTGTGTGTAGTGCGTGAGGCAGGTTCTGGCGACGCTGGGGGTGCTGGCGGGCGCCGAAGGGCACGAAGCGACGCGGCAGCGTCCAGTGACACCGGCGGAAATGCGTGTAGTGTGTGTTGCAGATACCGCCGATGCTATTTGCATGGACGGGCGCTTTCCTCGGCGTAAAGAGGCGCGGCGGTGATGGCCAGCGACATTGGCCGTCTACTACTCTCAATGGATTACAAATACGCGAAGCACGGAGCTACCACTGTGGCCCTTATGGGACAAGGTAGAATCGCCGAAGACCTGGACAATCCCCGTGGGAATGCCTCTTCGACGGGCTCTGGCCCGATGTCCCAGGATGGGAGGATGAGGGCTCGCGTATATGACGGAATTCCTGAACCACGTGGAGAGGCTATCTTAGCTGCGCCTCATCCTTCCTCCCCAAACCTGGCACACGGGTCGGCGCTTCAACATAAGGCGAGCGGCGCTATATGGCAGATGGCACCGCCGCCTCGACGGTACCGGCGGGTAGATCGGTACGACAAGGACGGGCGTAATCTGATTGTCTGGGGGCTCTCAGAACGCGCCAATCTACAGGAGATCGCCTCCAAAATGAGCGGTCTTGGTCTGGTGGTCCCGGTAATGGAGTGGCAAGGCCAGCGAATGTCTCGTCACCTGGAGCTGGTCTACGAGGACGATGACAGCAGGCAGACGGCGTTGCAGCAACTCAAACATCTCAAATTCTTCGGCAGAGGGGTCAATGTGGCCCTTGGGCGCAGGTTCAGGGACAGGGAACGTGTCCGAAGGCTTATTCGCATCCATCTGCGTGGGGAAGCGGCGGTCCGGAAGGAGGAAGCTGCGACGGGATATCGCGTCTTGCCTCTGCATGAAGAATGTGTCGATGATGTGCAGGTGGTGTCTTCGGAATTGGCTGCCGATGCACCTAAGTGTGTGTCTGAGTGTGCTGATGTGCATGTGGTGCCCCTGCATTCGGCGGCCAGTGCAGTGGGGGACCAACCTGCGCAAGCACCTGCAGAGGGGGGCAGCACGAGGGCGGAAGCCAAGCGCGGCCGTCGGGTCCGGAAACGAGCCAAGAAGCACCGCTCCAAGCAGTTCGATACCGGCTTCAAGCTACTCGTCGCGAGTCACAACTGGCAGGGTAAAACGGGATACGACAACGTAGGCACGGCGGAATGGGCATCATTCTACAAGCACGAGGGCTGGCTAGTCATCGGGGCTCAGGAGCACCGCATGGGCAAGAAGCAACTTTCCAAATGCAGCCTGGATGGATTCCGGATTTTTGGAAAACCTGCGGAGGTCAGCGAGAAAAATCGCTGCAAGGGTGGGGTTCTATTCGCGGTGGCTAACTTCCTTGGTCCGTATTGCAACCTGGTGTCAGCCCCCGTCGACCACCGGCAGCAAGTGTGGCTGCGTATCGCCTCGGGTGTTACCGGCGCTCAGGATATCTATGTGGGCAACGGCTACTTTCCCCAGGAAACGCAGGAAGAAGAGTCGTCAGAGGCGTATGCGGCCTGGCAGGCAGCTATAGCTTTTTTTGGAGCCAAAGGTCTTGTGGTCACGGTGGCGGATGCCAACGCGAAGCTCGGGCCGGCATGCAGCCGAAAAGAGGAGGGCATCGTCGGTCAGCACGGGGAGGTCGATGATAAGGGAGCACCGGTACGTTCGGAGAACGGCAAGAGACTCGCGGCTGTCCTCGTCGCTACGGGCCTGCGAAATCTGAGCGGCTTCTCGTGCCCAGTGGAAGGGTCCTACTGGTGGTCCCGGCGTGAGCAGCGCGGCATGGGCACAGGCAAGCACCTCCTCGATTACATCTGCGCGTCGCCTGGCTTGGCAGCTGGAGCAAAGTTCGGAGTATGCGAAGATGATCTTGATACGGACCACAAGGCAGTATGGGCCGAACTGACGTGGAGCGGCCAGCGCCGGCCAAAGCGGGCTGCGAAACCTTACAGGTCCTTTCGTGTTGATAAGCTTATTGGTGCTGGTGTCTCGGGTAATGATCACGCTGCGAAGCAAGCGCTGGATTATCTACGCGACAAGTTCGATGACGTATTCCAGCATTGCCTACAGAAGCTTGGAGTGCATCAGCTGCCTGAGCTTGACCTATCGGGTGGTGCCGACAGCCAACGGGTGGTAGATGACGTCACCGAGCGAGTGGCGCAGTCCTTCCGAATGGCGGCGCACCGGGTCCTTGGCTCCAGATGTATACGACCCCGTTTCACCAACAATTGGTTCGACGGGGAGCTAAAGGAGCTCATTCAACAGCGCCGGGAGGCCTACGCAGCATACAGGAGGGATGAATCGAATGCGGAAGCCCGTCTGAATTGGCTACGGCTCCGCAAGCAAATTCGGAAGGCAACTCGGGCCAAGAAGTCCGCCTCCTTCAAGCAAGTGCAGGAAGAAGCGGTCAAATGTCAACGCGAGCAATCCTCAAAGCGCTTTTGGCTACTCGCGAAGCGGCTTGGCGGGGCACGCAGAACGAAGGTCTCCGCGCCGGTGCAAAGGGAGGATGGCTCACTGGCGTGTACGCTGCCGGAAAAGGTCGCTCGGTGGGAGGAATTTCGGAAAAATTCGGTGAAGCCACGGGAAAATCCGGCAAGTGCGGCTGTTGTGGTGGAGTGCTGTGCAGAAGCAGGCTCGCTGGAGTGGGAGGAAGCCGAAGCTAAGCGGCAGTTCCACTGGAACGATCGCTTCAGAGATGAGGTGGCCCGGGCTATGAAGGAGCACGAAGTAGGTGAAGACACTTGCGAAGAGCTGGACAAGCCGTTCACGCAAGAGGAGGTCCTTGCAAGGCAACGTGCCCTGAATAACCACAAAGCTTGTGGCGAGGACAAAGTGAAGAACGAGATGCTCAAGTATGGCGGCGCCTACATCAATGGCTACTTAACGCAGTACTTCAACTGGATTCGAGAAGCCGAGAGGACTCCAAAAGCTTGGGGCAAGGGAATCATCGTCAATATCCCCAAGGGTGGGGATCCTACGGATCCTGACAACTGGAGGGATATCTCGATTATTAGTTGCCTTGGTAAGCTGTATCTGTCCTTATTAGCTACTCGTCTAACGCTCTTCGTGGATGGCCCGGATAAGCTACGTCCAGAGCAGGGAGGCTTCCGCCCGGGGCGTCGCACTACGGATCAGGTCTTTACCCTTTGGCAGAGGTTGAAGGGGCGTCAGCAGCAGAAGCGGGAGTCGTATGTCCTGTTCGTCGATCTACGCAAGGCTTTCCCGTCTGTTTGGAGAGATGGCCTATTTGAGAGGCTCTGGAAGCTGGGTGTAAGGGGCAAGTTCTGGCGCACGCTACGCAGGTGCTACGAGCAGACTTCGTCGCAAGTGCTAGTTGATGGAGCACTCACCCCCGAAGTACTGGAGGGTGTAGGCGTCCAACAGGGGTCCCCTCTCTCTCCCACACTCTTCAACGTCTTTATGGATGAGCTGTGTGATCGGCTGGCGAGTGCCCTCAAGATCACGGATGTGAAGCGGCTGAACGACATCAAGGCACTTCTATACGCGGACGACGTGGCCCTCATCGCTCACAGTCGCACCGAGCTCCAGAAGATGGTCAATGTTGTGGCCAAGTTCGCGGAAGATTACCGGCTGGAAGTCAACTTGAAGCCCGGCAAGACGGAAATCATGCCCATTTACACGTCGAGCAAGGCGAAACGACCAAGTATCAGGGAGCGAGGTGAGCCCGTGGTGTGGTTTCGCGGCCAGAAGCTTTGTGTCACCAGTCAGTACAAGTACCTGGGAGTGGTTATCACCGACGACCTGAAGTGGAAGGAGCAGGCCCTGCGGGCTACGCGTGTCACTGAAGTCGCCACCGCAGGTTGGTACTCTTTGTGGTGTGCAGGTGAGATACAAGCTAGGTATCGTCTCATGTGTTGGAATCAACTTGTGGGGGCCAAGCTGAAGTACGCCTTCGATGTCTGGCGTGCCCCCGTATCGCAGCTCACCAAGCTGGAGGCAGCAATGCTGCGCCCCATGAGGATGATTCTCGGCATCAGCCCTAAGACAAGCAAGTGGATTACACTCTTTCTGGCGCGCTCTTTGAGTGCGGAGCGTTTGCGGCGGGCGGCGCAACTGAAGTTCTATGGACGGCTGCGTGTTCTACCGGAGAAGCGATTTCCTGTCATCGCATCTCAAGTCAAATCCGACTGGACTGCGGAGGCCGAAGGCGCTATCAGGGACTCAATGGATCTACAACAAGGGCTTCAGGAGCTCCTAAATAGCTCAGAGAAGGACCTCGAGGGTTGGTGTTCGACTGTGGACAAGTGGGCCCTTCAGCAGGACGTCAAGATGGTGCAGCAACTGATGTGGGACAAGCGAGAGGCAGGCAGCGATCTTACTGATGGCCTGCGAGTCATCCTAAGACAAGTCTTTGGAACTAAGGAGTTCCCAAGATGGGTAGCCCTTGATGATGCGCATTATAATCTGCTTCGGAGAAGGTTGCTCAGCTGCAACAACCGCCTTCGGTTGTACCGCAGCAAGTTGGTCAGTGGCATGTCCCCTCGCTGCTTCTGTTGTCATGATGATGTCAATGAGTCCCTTGCGCACTTCTTATGGGATTGCCCCATGCATGAGGGGAGACGTAAGCAGCTGTTGCTGAGTATGCAGAGGCTCGGTGGCATGGCTGTGGGGGGTGCTGAGGGGGATGGAGGGAGTGAGGAGGGTGGTGAGGTCGTAGGCGGTGAGGTTGTGGTGGAGGATGTGTTGCTTGGGCGGGAGCGGGAGGGCTCTGTGCGGCAGGGTTGGGATGATATGTTGCCTGTGGATCAATCACGATTGTTTTGTAAGCTTTTTCAGGGGAAGTCGCGCTTCCGCAGTAACTTTAGGCTTGCTGCGTTGTTAGGGGTTACAGCGTTGCGTCCCCCTCCAAAGTTGGATGTGTTGTTTGGATCATATGTGTCTGAGTGTTGGTCTGCTAGGGAGGGTAAAAGGGAGGAGCTTGGGGTGGAGGATGGGGGCGAGGAGGTGATTGACCTCACTGAGGTTCCATCAGCTTCTGTCCCACCCTCTCCCCCAAGTGACGTTGATGTTGCGCGGCGCGGCCGTCCGCGCAGTGTGGACGTCCTGGCTAGAGAGAGGGGTTCGGGAGCGCAGCGTAGTGTCTCCGAGTTCTTCTCTTCAGCTAACACCCTCGCATCTAGCTCTTCATGCACTTCACAGCCCCCATCTGCCCCTGCTGTTGCTGTTGCTGCGATGTCTGTTTGGTGTTCTGACAATGCGCTGGGATCGGCTGACCCCGGTGACCCAATGGAGGCACATGTCCAGGATCTGGATCTGATGCTATAGTCTGAGGAAGCCTATTATTATTATTATTATTATTATTATTATTATTATTATTATTATTATTATTATTATTATGGACACCGTGATAGCCCAGTGGTCAAGTTCTACCATCTGGCCCTGTCGCCAGTTCGATTCCCGTCGGTGCCACCAGTATTTTCATTGAACATACCGGTCTATTTCTGGACCAGTATTTTCATTGAACATACCGGCCCGTCTGGAAGTGTTGGAACTGCCCTTGCGGGGGTGTCATTAGAGCTTATCGTCAATTCTTCGTACTCCCCTCACGGGTGAGACGATGGAGGCGCATGTGCAGAAATGCATCAGCCATTGACAGAGAAGCACTATTATTATTATTATTATTATTATTATTATTATTCAGCCCAATGGCCTTACGGCGTTAAACTGTGATGCCAACTCAAAACCATTTGGTGGATGATGCTGGGGAGGAGGGTCGTTGGCGCCTGTCGAAGATCTTAAACTCCGTTATGCCGGTTGATAGCCCGTGGACCCAGCAGATACCAAATTGTTATGGGTGGGGTTTTGAGGTAGTTCTAGCAACCATGCTTGGTGTACGCACTTGCACATGCGGCAAAGTTTTGCAAGAGGTTGTTAGGACTGCGCAATAACCTCGGCTTAGTGTAGTCTTGCCTCAGGAGCTCCATCGGTGGCCCTATAATCAGTCGAGAGACTGACTAGGTGGGGATGGAGCACCTCGAACAAGGGCATGGAGGCTCATGTCCGGAAACGGATCGTGCCATCAGCTGCATCAGTACGCCTTAGAGAAGTAATTATTATTATTATTATTATTATTATTATTATTATTATTATTATTATTATTATTATTATTATTATTATTATTTGGACACCGTGATAGCCCAGTGGTCAAGTTCTACCATCTGGGCCCTGTCGCCAGTTCGATTCCCGTCGGTGCCCAGTATTTTCATTGAACATACCGGTCCGTCTGGAAGTGTTGGAACTGCCCTTGCGGGGGTGTCATTAGAGCTTATCGTCAATTCTTCGTACTCCCCTCACGGGTGAGACGATGGAGGCGCATGTGCAGAAATGCATCAGCCATTGACAGAGAAGCACTATTATTATTATTATTATTATTATTATTATTATTATTATTGGACACCGTGATAGCCCAGTGGTCAAGTTCTACCATCTGGGCCCTGTCACCAGTTCGATTCCCGTCGATGCCCAGTATTTTCATTGAACATACCGGTCCGTCTGGAAGTGTTGGAACTGCCCTTGCGGGGTGTCATTAGAGCCTATCGTCAATTCTTCGTACTCCCCTCACGGGTGAGACGATGGAGGCGCATGTGCAGAAATGCATCAGCCATTGACAGAGAAGCACTATTATTATTATTATTATTATTATTATTATTATTATTATTATTATTATTATTATTATTATTATTATTATTATTATTATTATTATTATTATTATTACTATTTAGTAAATCTGCCTTGGAGTGTTGACTGTGACATATTTGAGTGAAATCCCGATGAAAAAACCTAGTCACACTTGCTAAACAGAGTTCCAGCCCAATGGCCTCAAGGCGTTAAACTGTGACGCCAACTCATAACCCTTTGGTGGTAGATGCTGGGGAGGAGGGTCGTTGCGCGCGTAAAAGATCTTAAACTGCGCATATGCTGGTTGATAGCCCAGGACCCAGCAGACACCAGATTGTTATGGGTGGGGTTTCGAGGCAGCTCTAGCAACCGCGCTTGGTGTATGCACTTGCACATTCGGTGACGTCTTGCAAGAGGTTGCTGGGACTGCGGAATAACCTCGGCTTAGTGCAGTCTTGCCCTCAGGAGCTCCATCGGTGGCCCCGATCATCAGGCGAGAGACTGACACGGGGGGGTGAAGGACCTCGAACAAGGGTATTGGAGGCTTATGTCCGTTGAGGATATGCCATTAGCTGCATCAGTACGCCTCAGATATAGTATTATTATTATTATTATTATTATTATTATTATTATTATTATTATTATTATTATTATTATTCCCGTCGGTGCCACCAGTATTTTCATTGAACATACCGATCCATCTGGACCAGTATTTTCATTGAACATACCGGCCCGTCTGGAAGTGTTGGAACTGCCCTTGCGGGGGTGTCATTAGAGCTTATCGTCAATTCTTCGTACTCCCCTCACTGACGGGTGAGACGATGGAGGCGCATGTGCAGATATGCATCAGCCATTGACAGAGAAGCACTATTATTATTATTATTATTATTATTATTATTATTATTATTATTATTATTATTATTAGTGGTCAAGTTCTACCATCTGGGCCCTGTCGCCAGTTCGATTCCTGTCGGTGCCACCAGTATTTTCATTGAACATACCGGTCTATTTCTGGACCAGTATTTTCATTGAACATACCGGCCCGTCTGGAAGTGTTGGAACTGCCCTTGCGGGGGTGTCATTAGAGCTTATCGTCAATTCTTCGTACTCCCCTCACGGGTGAGACGATGGAGGCACATGTGCAGAAATGCATCAGCCATTGACAGAGAAGCACTATTATTATTATTATTATTATTATTATTATTATTATTATTATTATTGGACACCGTGATAGCCCAGTGGTCAAGTTCTACCATCTGGGCCCTGTCGCCAGTTCGATTCCCGTCGGTGCCACCAGTATTTTCATTGAACATACCGCTCCGTCTGGACCAGTATTTTCATTGAACATACCGGCCCGTCTGGAAGTGTTGGAACTGCCCTTGCGGGGGTGTCATTAGAGCTTATCGTCAATTCTTCGTACTCCCCTCACGGGTGAGACGATGGAGGCGCATGTGCAGAAATGCATCAGCCATTGACAGAGAAGCACTATTATTATTATTATTATTATTATTATTATTATTATTATTATTATTATTATTATTATTATTGTTATTATTATTATTATTATTATTATTATTATGGACACCGTGATAGCCCAGTGGTCAAGTTCTACCATCTGGGCCCTGTCGCCAGTTCGATTCCCGTCGGTGCCACCAGTATTTTCATTGAACATACCGATCCGTCTGGACCAGTATTTTCATTGAACATACCGGCCCGTCTGGAAGTGTTGGAACTGCCCTTGCGGGGGTGTCGTTAGAGCTTATCGTCAATTCTTCGTACTCCCCTCACGGGTGAGACGATGGAGGCGCATGTGCAGAAATGCATCAGCCATTGACAGAGAAGCACTATTATTATTATTATTATTGTTATTATTCTGGAGGGGTCACAAGATGGCACTCCACGGGAAGAGGAGGTGGTTGGGCCTCTCCCCACGAAGGTGACCGCTTGGGGAGGGCGGTCACCGGGATATGCGCAACTCTCAACTGGGCATTTACTCGGTAGGGGTTCGGCCAGGCAGGTTGTGGTGTTGTCTGTTGAATTGTTGGTTGGCTCGTTTTTCTTGGCTGTTGGTTTGGGTCTGGTTTCCTGGTTAGCCCATTTTCTTCGCCGAATTTCCTGCCGAGTAAATGCCTTGGGGCTTCCAGTTCCGGTTTGGTGATCTTGTTGAGGTGAGCATTCGGAGGAAACAGTACCGAGATGGGTTGAAGATAGGATTCACATTGAGCCGAGATGGGGCCGAGTTGACCTGTTCCAACTCGGCTCCATTTTGGCTTCATGTTAATCCTATCTTCATCCTATCTGGGTTTTGTCTCCTCCCTATCTTCGCTTCTTCGGGGTTGCCTAACTGGAATACATGATGAGCGCACGTTGGAGAGGGGCTTCAGTCGGTCCCACTGCCTTGCCAGTGCCTTGCTGCGTTGCCGTGCCTTGCCCCATGCAGTCACAACCTCCACCGTTGCATTTCTAACTGAGCAGCTTCGGCTGGGATTACTATACTTGTCTCTAAGACCCTATAGGTAACGCTAGGTTCGCGCCTTCTATACCCACGTGGGGGAAGGAGTTTCAGCGGCACGCCGTCCGATCTGGCTCCACTCGGGGACACCCGTACCTCATGATGTGTATTGTTAGGAGCAGCTGAAAGTTCATAAGGCATGAGAGTAGAGGCGTTGGCGATGCGATGGAGAGTGTGTGTAGTGCGTGAGGCAGGTTCTGGCGACGCTGGGGGTGCTGGCGGGCGCCGAAGGGCACGAAGCGACGCGGCAGCGTCCAGTGACACCGGCGGAAATGCGTGTAGTGTGTGTTGCAGATACCGTCGATGCTATTTGCATGGGCTGGCGCTTTCCTCGGCGTAAAGAGGCGCGGCGGTGATGGCCAGCGACATTGGCCGTCTACTACTCTCAATGGATTACAAATACGCGAAGCACGGAGCTACCACTGTGGCCCTTATGGGACAAGGTAGAATCGCCGAAGACCTGGACAATCCCCGTGGGAATGCCTCTTCGACGGGCTCTGGCCCGATGTCCCAGGATGGGAGGATGAGGGCTCGCGTATATGACGGAATTCCTGAACCACGTGGAGAGGCTATCTTAGCTGCGCCTCATCCTTCCTCCCCAAACCTGGCACACGGGTCGGCGCTTCAACATAAGGCGAGCGGCGCTATGTGGCAGATGGCACCGCCGCCTCGACGGTACCGGCGGGTAGATCGGTACGACAAGGACGGGCGTAATCTGATTGTCTGGGGGCTCTCAGAACGCGCCAATCTACAGGAGATCGCCTCCAAAATGAGCGGTCTTGGTCTGGTGGTCCCGGTAATGGAGTGGCAAGGCCAGCGAATGTCTCGTCACCTGGAGCTGGTCTACGAGGACGATGACAGCAGGCAGACGGCGTTGCAGCAATTCAAACATCTCAAATTCTTCGGCAGAGGGGTCAATGTGGCCCTTGGGCGCAGGTTCAGGGACAGGGAACGTGTCCGAAGGCTTATTCGCATCCATCTGCGTGGGGAAGCGGCGGTCCGGAAGGAGGAAGCTGCGACGGGATATCGCGTCTTGCCTCTGCATGAAGAATGTGTTGATGATGTGCAGGTGGTGTCTTCGGAATTGGCTGCCGATGCACCTAAGTGTGTGTCTGAGTGTGCTGATGTGCAGGTGGTGCCCCTGCATTCGGCGGCCAGTGCAGTGGGGGACCAACCTGCGCAAGCACCTGCAGAGGGGGGCAGCACGAGGGCGGAAGCCAAGCGCGGCCGTCGGGTCCGGAAACGAGCCAAGAAGCACCGCTCCAAGCAGTTCGATACCGGCTTCAAGCTACTCGCGAGTCACAACTGGCAGGGTAAAACGGGATACGACAAAGTAGGCACGGCGGAATGGGCATCATTCTACAAGCACGAGGGCTGGCTAGTCATCGGGGCTCAGGAGCACCGCATGGGCAAGAAGCAACTTTCCAAATGCAGCCTGGATGGATTCCGGATTTTTGGAAAACCTGCGGAGGTCAGCGAGAAAAATCGCTGCAAGGGTGGGGTTCTATTCGCGGTGGCTAACTTCCTTGGTCCGTATTGCAACCTGGTGTCAGCCCCCGTCGACCACCGGCAGCAAGTGTGGCTGCGTATCGCCTCGGGTGTTACCGGCGCTCAGGATATCTATGTGAGCAACGGCTACTTTCCCCAGGAAACGCAGGAAGAAGAGTCGTCAGAGGCGTATGCGGCCTGGCAGGCAGCTATAGCTTTTTTTGGAGCCAAAGGTCTTGTGGTCACGGTGGCGGATGCCAACGCGAAGCTCGGGCCGGCATGCAGCCGAAAAGAGGAGGGCATCGTCGGTCAGCACGGGGAGGTCGATGATAAGGGAGAGCCGGTACGTTCGGAGAACGGCAAGAGACTCGCGGCTGTCCTCGTCGCTACGGGCCTGCGAAATCTGAGCGGCTTCTCGTGCCCAGTGGAAGGTCCTACTGGTGGTCCCGGCGTGAGCAGCGCGGCATGGGCACAGGCAAGCACCTCCTCGATTACATCTGCGCGTCGCCCCGCCTGGCAGCTGGAGCAAAGTTCGGAGTATGCGAAGATGATCTTGATACGGACCACAAGGCAGTATGGGCCGAACTGACGTGGAGCGGCCAGCGCCGACCAAAGCGGGCTGCGAAACCTTACAGGTCCTTTCGTGTTGATAAGCTTATTGGTGCTGGTGTCTCGGGTAATGATCACGCTGCGAAGCAAGCGCTGGATTATCTACGCGACAAGTTCGATGACGTATTCCAGCATTGCCTACAGAAGCTTGGAGTGCATCAGCTGCCTGAGCTTGACCTATCGGGTGGTGCCGACAGCCAACGGGTGGTAGATGACGTCACCGAGCGAGTGGCGCAGTCCTTCCGAATGGCGGCGCACCGGGTCCTTGGCTCCAGATGTATACGACCCCGTTTCACCAACAATTGGTTCGACGGGGAGCTAAAGGAGCTCATTCAACAGCGCCGGGAGGCCTACGCAGCATACAGGAGGGATGAATCGAATGCGGAAGCCCGTCTGAATTGGCTACGGCTCCGCAAGCAAATTCGGAAGGCAACTCGGGCCAAGAAGTCCGCCTCCTTCAAGCAAGTGCAGGAAGAAGCGGTCAAATGTCAACGCGAGCAATCCTCAAAGCGCTTTTGGCTACTCGCGAAGCGGCTTGGCGGGGCACGCAGAACGAAGGTCTCCGCGCCGGTGCAAAGGGATGATGGCTCACTGGCGTGTACGCTGCCGGAAAAGGTCGCTCGGTGGGAGGAATTTCGGAAAAATTCGGTCAAGCCACGGGAAAATCCGGCAAGTGCGGCTGTTGTGGTGGAGTGCTGTGCAGGAGCAGGCTCGCTGGAGTGGGAGGAAGCCGAAGCTAAGCGGCAGTTCCACTGGAACGATTGCTTCAGAGATGAGGTGGCCCGGGCTATGAAGGAGCACGAAGAAGGTGAAGACACTTGCGAAGAGCTGGACAAGCCGTTCACGCAAGAGGAGGTCCTTGCAAGGCAACGTGCCCTGAGTAACCACAAAGCTCGTGGCGAGGACAAAGTGAAGAACGACATGCTCAAGTATGGCGGCGCCTACATCAATGGCTACTTAACGCAATACTTCAACTGGATTCGAGAAGCCGAGAGGGCTCCAAAGGCTTGGGGCAAGGGAATCATCGTCAATATCCCCAAGGGTGGGGATCCTACGGATCCTGACAACTGGAGGGATATCTCGATTATTAGTTGCCTTGGTAAGCTGTATCTGTCCTTATTAGCTACTCGTCTAACGCTCTTCGTGGATGGCCCGGATAAGCTACGTCCAGAGCAGGGAGGCTTCCGCCCGGGGCGTCGCACTACGGATCAGGTCTTTACCCTTTGGCAGAGGTTGAAGGGGCGTCAGCAGCAGAAGCAGGAGTCGTATGTCCTGTTCGTCGATCTACGCAAGGCTTTCCCGTCTGTATGGAGAGATGGCCTATTTGAGAGGCTCTGGAAGCTGGGTGTAAGGGGCAAGTTCTGGCGCACGCTACGCAGGTGCTACGAGCAGACTTCGTCGCAAGTGCTAGTTGATGGAGCACTCACCCCCGAAGTACTGGAGGGTGTAGGCGTCCAACAGGGGTCCCCTCTCTCTCCCACACTCTTCAACGTCTTTATGGATGAGCTGTGTGATCGGCTGGCGAGTGCCCTCAAAATCACGGATGTGAAGCGGCTGAACGACATCAAGGCACTTCTATACGCGGACGACGTGGCCCTCATCGCTCACAGTCGCACCGAGCTCCAGAAGATGGTCAATGTTGTGGCCAAGTTCGCGGAAGATTACCGGCTGGAAGTCAACTTGAAGCCCGGCAAGACGGAAATCATGCCCATTTACACGTCGAGCAAGGCGAAACGACCAAGAATCAGGGAGCGAGGTGAGCCCGTGGTGTGGTTCCGCGGCCAGAAGCTTTGTGTCACCAGTCAGTAAAAGTACCTGGGAGTGGTTATCACCGACGACCTGAAGTGGAAGGAGCAGGCCCTGCGGGCTACGCGTGTCACTGAAGTCGCCACGGCAGGTTGGTACTATTTGTGGTGTGCAGGTGAGATACAAGCTAGGTATCGTCTCATGTGCTGGAATCAACTTGTGGGAGCCAAGCTGAAGTACGCCTTCGATGTCTGGCGTGCCCCCGTATCGCAGCGCACGAAGCTGGAGGCAGCAATGCTGCGTCCCATGAGGATGATTCTCGGCATCAGCCTTAAGACAAGCAAGTGGATTACACTCTTTCTGGCACGCTCTTTGAGTGCGGAGCGTTTGCGGCGGGCGGCGCAACTGAAGTTCTATGGACGGCTGCGTGTTCTACCGGAGAAGCGATTTCCTGTCATCGCATCTCAAGTCAAATCCGACTGGACTGCGGAGGCCGAAGGCGCTATCAGGGACTCAATGGATCTACAACAAGGGCTTCAGGAGTTCCTAAATAGCTCAGAGAAGGACCTCGAGGGTTGGTGTTCGACTGTGGACAAGTGGGCCCTTCAGCAGGACGTCAAGATGGTGCAGCAACTGATGTGGGACAAGCGAGAGGCAGGCAGCGATCTTACTGATGGCCTGCGAGTCATCCTAAGACAAGTCTTTGGAACTAAGGAGTTCCCAAGATGGGTAGCCCTTGATGATGCGCATTATAATCTGCTTCGGAGAAGGTTGCTCAGCTGCAACAACCGCCTTCGGTTGTACCGCAGCAAGTTGGTCAGTGGCATGTCCCCTCGCTGCTTCTGTTGTCATGATGATGTCAATGAGTCCCTTGCGCACTTCTTATGGGATTGCCCCATGCATGAGGGGAGACGTAAGCAGCTGTTGCTGAGTATGCAGAGGCTCGGTGGCATGGCTGTGGGGGGTGCTAGGGGGATGGAGGGAGTGAGGAGGGTGGTGAGGTCGTAGGCGGTGAGGTTGTGGTGGAGGATGTGTTGCTTGGGCGGGAGTGGGAGGGCTCTGTGCGGCAGAGTTGGGATGATATGTTGCCTGTGGATCAATCACGATTGTTTTGTAAGCTTTTTCAGGGGAAGTCGCGCTTCCGCAGTAACTTTAGGCTTGCTGCGTTGTTAGGGGTTACAGCGTTGCGTCCCCCTCCAAAGTTGGATGTGTTGTTTGGATCATATGTGTCTGAGTGTTGGTCTGCTAGGGAGGGTAAAAGAGAGGAGCTTGGGGTGGAGGATGGGGGCGAGGTGATTGACCTCACTGAGGTTCCATCAGCTTCTGTCCCACCCTCTCCCCCAAGTGACGTTGATGTTGCGCGGCGCGGCCGTCCGCGCAGTGTGGACGTCCTGGCTAGAGAGAGGGGTTCGGGAGCGCAGCGTAGTGTCTCCGAGTTCTTCTCTTCAGCTAACACCCTCGCATCTAGCTCTTCATGCACTTCACAGCCCCCAGCTGCCCCTGCTGTTGCTGTTGCTGCGATGTCTGTTTGGTGTTCTGACAATGCGCACGGGTGAGACGATGGAGGCGCATGTGCAGAAATGCATCAGCCATTGACAGAGAAGCACTATTATTATTATTATTATTATTATTATTATTATTATTATTATTATTATTATTATTATTATTATTATTATTATTATGGACACCGTGATAGCCCAGTGGTCAAGTTCTACCATCTGAGCCCTGTCGCAAGTTCGATTCCCGTCGGTGCCACCAGTATTTTCATTGAACATACCGGTCTATTTCTGGACCAGTATTTTCATTGAACATACCGGCCCGTCTGGAAGTGTTGGAACTGCCCTTGCGGGGGTGTCATTAGAGCTTATCGTCAATTCTTCGTACTCCCCTCACGGGTGAGACGATGGAGGCGCATGTGCAGAAATGCATCAGCCATTGACAGAGAAGCACTATTATTATTATTATTATTATTATTATTATTATTATTATTATTATTATTATTATTACTATTTAGTAAATCTGCCTTGGAGTGTTGACTGTGACATATTTGAGTGAAATCCCGATGAAAAAACCTAGTCACACTTGCTAAACAGAGTTCCAGCCCAATGGCCTCAAGGCGTTAAACTGTGACGCCAACTCATAACCCTTTGGTGGTAGATGCTGGGGAGGAGGGTCGTTGCGCGCGTAAAAGATCTTAAACTGCGCATATGCTGGTTGATAGCCCAGGACCCAGCAGACACCAGATTGTTATGGGTGGGGTTTCGAGGCAGCTCTAGCAACCGCGCTTGGTGTATGCACTTGCACATTCGGTGACGTCTTGCAAGAGGTTGCTGGGACTGCGGAATAACCTCGGCTTAGTGCAGTCTTGCCCTCAGGAGCTCCATCGGTGGCCCCGATCATCAGGCGAGAGACTGACACGGGGGGGTGAAGGACCTCGAACAAGGGTATTGGAGGCTTATGTCCGTTGAGGATATGCCATTAGCTACATCAGTACGCCTCAGATATAGTATTATTATTATTATTATTATTATTATTCATCTGGGCCCTGTCGCCAGTTCGATTCCAGTCGGTGCCACCAGTATTTTCATTGAACATACCGATCCATCTGGACCAGTATTTTCATTGAACATACCGGTCCGTCTGGAAGTGTTGGAACTGCCCTTGCGGGGGTGTCATTAGAGCTTATCGTCAATTCTTCGTACTCCCCTCACGGGTGAGACGATGGAGGCGCATGTGCAGAAATGCATCAGCCATTGACAGAGAAGCACTATTATTATAATTATAATTATTATTATTATTGATGGAGGCGCATGTGCAGATTTGCATCAGCCATTGACAGAGAAGCACTATTATTATTATTATTATTATTATTATTATTATTATTATTATTATTATTATTATTATTATTATTATTACTATTATTATTATTATTATTTGGACACCGTGATAGCCCAGTGGTCAAGTTCTACCATCTGGGCCCTGTCGCCAGTTCGATTCCCGTCGGTGCCACCAGTATTTTCATTGAACGTAACGATTCGTCTGGACCAGTATTTTCATTGAACATACCGGCCCGTCTGGAAGTGTTGGAACTGCCCTTGCGGGGGTGTCATTAGAGCTTGTCGTCAATTCTTCGTACTCCCCTCACGGGTGAGACGATGGAGGCGCATGTGCAGAAATGCATCAGCCATTGACAGAGAAGCACTATTATTATTATTATTATTATTATTATTATTATTATTATTATTATTATTATTATTATTATTATTATTATTATTATTGGACACCGTGATAGCCCAGTGGTCAAGTTCTACCATCTGGGCACTGTCGCCAGTTCGATTCCCGTCGGTGCCACCAGTATTTTCATTGAACATACCGGTCTATTTCTGGACCAGTATTTTCATTGAACATACCGGCCCGTCTGGAAGTGTTGGAACTGCCCTTGCGGTGATGTCATTAGAGCTTATCGTCAATTCTTCGTACTCCCCTCACGGGTGAGACGATGGAGGCGCATGTGCAGAAATGCATCAGCCATTGACAGAGAAGCACTATTATTATTATTATTATTATTATTATTATTATTATTATTATTATTATTGTGGACACCGTGATAGCCCAGTGGTCAAGTTCTACCATCTGGGCCCTGTCGCCAGTTCGATTCCCGTCGGTGCCACCAGTATTTTCATTGAACATACCGGTCTATTTCTGGACCAGTATTTTCATTGAACATACCGGTCCGTCTGGAAGTGTTGGAACTGCCTTTGCGGGGGTGTCATTAGAGCTTATCGTCAATTCTTCGTACTCCCCTCACGGGTGAGACGATGGAGGCGCATGTGCAGAAATGCATCAGCCATTGACAGAGAAGCACTATTATTATTATTATTATTATTATTATTATTATTATTATTATTATTATTATTATTATTATTATACAAAATTCGGCAAAAGGAACATGTTCCTTTGTTACGAATTTGTATGATACAGTATGAGCCATAGTCAACTTTCCGGAACGGAAGGGGAAACGACTGCAAATTAATTCTACAGTTAAATTAACTCAAAAATAAACATATTTAATTTATTTTACTTTAAAATCAAGCTCTCCGGCTCGGCTTTTGACTTTGTATTAAAATTTACTAAGAGTTATAGATGAAAAATGAAAGAAAACCTATGGAAACCGTGGTTATAGGTTGCCATTTGTTGTAGAAACGATGAAAAAAGCTAATCCACTAATTTATTACCAATGTACTAGTGCGGCTGACTGGACTTAGAAAAGTTGGTGTGACATGTTCATATTACAAGTCACTACTAGTTATGGATGAAAAAATGAAAAGAAATTGATTAAAACGGTGGTTATATGCTGCCATTTGTTATAGAAACGATAAATAAAGCTAATCCACTGATTTATTACCAACATACTTCTAGTGCGCTGACCTGACTTAGGAAAGTTGGGGCGGGGGAAAGGGTGGGGGGGGGGGGGAGCCAAAAATCACTAAGTGCAAGCAGTGAAAATCTCAGGGAATTGCGCAGAAAGACTGATTTCAAGCGCATCTATTGTGCGAACCAGCCATAAATAAAGCTAAAACAAACCTTTTTCTGCTTTAAGCAGGGGGTGGTGGTGGTGGGGGGGGGGGGGGGGGGTGGGGGGGGGGGGAGCGCAAAAATCACTAAGTACAAGCCTGAAAATATCGGAGAATTGCGCAGAAAGACTGATTTTCAAGTGCATCTATTGTAGGAACCATAAACAAAGCTAAAATAAACTTTTTTCTGGTATACCCTACCTACCCACCTACCTACCTACCTGCCTGCCTTCCTGCCTACCTATCTGCCTGCCTTCCTGCCTACCTATCTACCTAGTACCTGCCTGCCTGCCTACCTACCTACCTACCTGTCTGCCTGCCAGCCTACCTACCTGCCTAACTAACTATCTATCTACATAACTACCTACCTACCTACCTAATTATACCTAACTTCTTAACTACCTACCTACCTACCTTCCTACCTACCTATTTTGAACTAGCTATCTAACTACCTACCTACCTACCTATCTACCCACCCACCCAACTGCCTACCTACCTAACCAACAACCTAACTACCTACCTACCTACCTAGGTAGTTAGTTATAATTAGGTGGGTAGGTAGGTAGTTAGGTAGTTATAGTTAGGTAGGTAGGTAGGTAGGTAGGTAGGTAGGTAGTTAGGTTGGTAGGTAGGTAGGTAGATAGGTAGATAGTTAGTTAGGTATGTAGGTAGGTAGGTAGGCAGTAGGCAGGTAAGTAGGTAGGCCGAGGTAGGTAGGTAGGCAGGCAGGTAGGTAGGTAGGTAGTTAGTTGGTTGGGTAGGTAGGTAGATAGGTAGGTATGTAGATAATTAGTTAGGTAGGTAGGCAGGTCGGTAGGTAGGTATCCGCGGTAGGTAGGTAGGTAGGTAGGTAGGTAGGTAGGTAGGCAGGAAGGTAGGTAGGCAGGTAGGTAGGTAGCCCTGCCAATTGCTGAGCCAAAAGGCCATGTGCATCCAGTCCTCCATTCCATAAGGAAAGTCTCCACACCAATCGGTGGAATAAAGGAAGTGACGGCATAGAACATTACTCTAGGAGCTTTATACCAATCAGCCCATGGAAAGGACCGATGGCCTATGTACAGGCGAGCAGGCAGGTAGGTAGGTAGGTAGGTAGTTAGGTAAGGAGGTAGGTAGGAAGGTACCCGGTAGGTAGGTAGGTAGGTCTAGGTAGGTAGTTAGGTAGGTCGGTAGGTAGGTAGGTAGGTAGGTCGGTAGGTAGGTAGATAGGTAGGTAGGTAGGTAGGCAATCAGGCAGGCAGGTAGGTAGGCAGGTAGGAGGGTAGGTAGGTAGTAGGTTGGTAGTACTAGGTAGGAGGTAGGTAGGAAGGTAGGTAGGTAGGTAGGTAGGTCGGTGGGTAGGTAGATAGTTAGTTATAGGTAGATAGGTAGTAAGTTAGTTTGGTAGATAAGTAGGTAGGCAGGTCGGTAGGTAGGTAGGTAGGTAGGGAGGCAGGCAGGCAGGCAGGTACGCAAGGTACGAAGGTAGGTATACAGGTACGTAGGTAGGTATACAGGTAGGTAGGTAGGTAGGTAGGTAGTAGGTAGGTAGGTAGTAACTACATAACTACCTACCTACCTACCTACATACCTACCTACCTACCCACCGAACTCCCTCCTTACCTATATATATCTACCAACCTACCTGTATAAATACCTGTGTACCTACCTGTATATCTACCTACCTACCTGCCTGATTGACTGCCTGCCTGCCTACCTACCTACTTACCTACCTACCTACCCTACCCACCTACCTACCTGCCTGTCTGCCTGCCTGCCTACCTACCTACCTACCTGCCTGCCTACCTACCTACCTACCTACCTACCTGCCTGCCTACCTACCTGTCTGCCATTGCCTGCCTACCTACCAACCTAGCGGGTACCTACCTACCTAACTACCTACCTCCTACCTAATGTAACTCCTACCTAACAACCTCACTAACTACCTAGCTACCAGAGCTACCTACCTAACTAACTACCTAACTGCCTACTTACCTACCTACCTACCTACCTACCTGCCTACCTCCCTAGCTTCCTACCAACCTACCTACCTGTCTACCTACCTTCCTGCCTGCCTACGTATACTACCTGCCTGCCTGCCTACTTACCTGCCTTCCTACCTACCTGCCTGCCTGCCTGCCTCCTACTTAACTACCCACCTACATATACCTACATACCTCTAGCTAGCTACCTACTTACATAACTACCTACTTACCCACCTACCTACTTACCTGCCTACCTACCTGCCTGCTACCTACTTACCTCCAACAAAAAAGGAATTAGCCAGAGCTTGTGAGAAAGGCAGGCACAAATTGTTCTGAAAAAGCACATTATGTAGCTGGGATGTCTAGCTAAATACTGTGATTTTTTCGAAACATCCCAGCTACATACTGTGCTTTTTTCGAACAATTGTGCCTGCCCTTCTCAAAAGTTCTGGCTTATTGCTTTCTCAACACACCATAACTCCCCCAGCAAAAAGGCAATGAGGTCGTGTCAGCCGCATTAAAGTTTTCAAAAAGGGCAGTTTTGGGGAAATGAGGTGATGTCAGCCGCATTGGAGTTTTCAAAAGGGGCAGTTTTGGTAATGATGTCCTTGTTAGTACCTGCCTACCTACCCTAACTACCTACCTACCTACCTACCTACCTACCTGCCTGCCTACCTACCTACCTACCTACCTACCTAACCACCTACCTGCCTGCCTACCTACCTGCCTGCTTACCTTCCTACCTTCCTACCTACCTACCTACCTACCTACCTACCTACCTACCTATCTACTACCTACCTACCTACCTACCTACCTACCTTCCTGCCTGCCTGCCTACCTGCCTTGCCTGCCTGCCTGCCTACCTACCTACCTACCTACCTACCTTCCTACCTACCCTCTGCGTACCTGCCTACCTGCCTACCTACCTACCTACCTAGCGGGTACCTACCTGATTACCTACCTACCTACCTACCTACCTAACTACCTAACTAACTACGTAGGTAGATAAGTAGGTAGGTCTGCAGGCAGGTAGGTAGGTAGGTAGTTAGGTAGTTAGTTGGGTAGGTAGCTAGGTACTTAGTTGGGTATTTAGGTAGGAGTTACAGTAGGTGAGGTAGCTAGTTAGGTAGGTAGGTAGTCATGTAGATAGGTAGGTACCCGCTAGGTTGGTAGGTGGTAGGCAGGCAATCAGCCAGGCAGGTAGGTAGGCAGGCAGGTAGATAGGTATATAGCTAGGTAGGCAGGCAGGCAGAGAGGCAGGTAGTAGGTTGGTTGATTGGTGGGTAGTTAAGTAGGTAGGTAGGCAGGCAATGAGCCAGGCAGGTAGGTAGGCAGGCAGGTAGGTAGGTAGATAGGTAGGTAGGCAGACAGGCAGGTAGGTAGGGTAGGGTGGGTAGGTAGGTAGATAGGTAGGTAGGTAGGTAGGTTGGTTGGTTGGTGGGTAGGTAAGTAGGTAGGTAGGCAGGTAGGTAGGTAGATATACCGGTAGGTATACAGGTATTTATTCAGGCAGGTAGGTAGGTAGGCAGTTAGGTGTGTAGGTAGGTAGGTGGGTAGGTAGGTAGTTATGTAGTTAGGTAGTTAGTTATGATTAGCCGGTAAGGTAGGTAGGTAGTTAGGAAGTTAGTCATAGTTAGGTTAGGTTAGGTTAGGTAGGTAGGTAGGTAGGTTGGTAGCTAGGTAGGTAGGTTGGTAGCTAGGTAGCTAGGTAGGCTACCTACCTACCTACCTAACCAACTAACTACCTACCTACCTACCTGCCTGCCTGCCTGTTAGGTAGTTGGGTAAGGAGGTAGGTAGGTAGTAGGAGGTAGGTAGGTACCCGGTAGGTAGGTAGGTAGGTAGGTGGGCAGGCAATCAGGCAGGCAGGGAGGTAGGCAGTAGGCAGGTAGGTAGGCAGGCAGGTAGGTAGGTAGGTAGGCAGGTAGGTAGGTAGTTAGGTTGGTAGGTAGGAGGGTGGGTAGGACGGTAGGTAAGTAAGTAGGCAGGTAGTTAGATAGTTAGTGAAAGGTAGGTAGGTAGGTAAGTAGGTAGGTAGGTAGGTAGTTAGGTAGGTAGGTAGGTAGGTAAGAAGGCAGGCAGGTACGCAAGGTACGAAGGTAGGTACGAAGGTAGGAAGGCAGGCAGGTAGGTAGGTAGGTAGGTAGGTAGGTAGGTCTAAATAGGTAGGTAGGAAGGTAGGTAGTTGAGAAGTTAGGTATCATTAGGTAGGTAGGTAGATAGTTATGTAGATATATAGTTAGTTTAGGTAGGTAGGCAGGTAGGTAGGCTGGCAGGCAGAGAGGTAGGTAGGTAGGTAGGCAGCCAGGCAGGTACTAGGTAGATAGGAAGGCAGCCAGGCAGGTAGGTAGGTAGTTAGGTAGGGTATAGCAGAAAAAGGTTTGTTTTAGCTTTTTTATTATCCGTACAATAGATGCGCTTGAATATCCGTCTTTCTGCGCAATTCTCTGATATTTTCAAGGCTTGCACTTGGTGATTTTTGCCCCCCCCCCCCCCCCCCAGCCCCTGCCGCACCAACTTTCCTAAGTCAGACTAGTAGTTTAAAGCAGAAAAAAAAGTTTGTTTTAGCTTTATTTATGGTTCGCACAATAGATGCGCTTGAAATCAGTCTTTCTGCGCGATTCCCTGAGATTTTCATGGCTTGCACTTAGTGATTTTTGGCCCCCCCCCCCCCCCCCCCCCTTTCCCCCGCCCCAACTTTCCTAAGTCAGGTCAGCCGCACTAGAAGTATATTGGTAATAAATCAGTGGATACAGATACGTAGGTAGGTAGGTAGGTAGGTAGTAGGTAGGTAGGTAGGTAGTTAGGTTGTTAGTTAGGTAGGTAGGCAGTTAGGCAGTTGGGTGGGTGGGTAGGTAGGTAGGTAGTTAGATAGTTAGTTCTAAATAGGAAGGTAGGTAGGTAGGTAGGTAAGAACTTAGGTATAATTAGGTAGGTAGGTAGGTAGTTATGTAGATAGATAGTTAGTTAGGTAGGTAGGCAGGTAGGGTAGGCTGGCAGGCAGACAGGTTGGTAGGCTGGCAGGCAGACAGGTAGGTAGGCAGGCAGGCAGGTACTTGGTAGATAGGTAGGCAGGAAGGCAGGCAGGTAGGTAGGTAGGTAGGTAGGTGGGTAGGTAGGGTATACCAGAAAAAAGTTTATTTTAGCTTTGTTTATGGTTCCTACAATAGATGCACTTGAAAATCAGTCTTTCTGCGCAATTCTCCGATATTTTCAGGCTTGTACTTAGTGATTTTTGCGCTCCCCCCCCCCCCCACCCCCCCCCCCACCACCACCACCCCCTGCTTAAAGCAGAAAAAGGTTTGTTTTAGCTTTATTTATGGCTGGTTCGCACAATAGATGCGCTTGAAATCAGTCTTTCTGCGCAATTCCCTGAGATTTTCACTGCTTGCACTTAGTGATTTTTGGCTCCCCCCCCCCCCCCCCACCCTTTCCCCCGCCCCAACTTTCCTAAGTCAGGTCAGCGCACTAGAAGTATGTTGGTAATAAATCAGTGGATTAGCTTTATTTATCGTTTCTATAACAAATGGCAGCATATAACCACCGTTTTAATCAATTTCTTTTCATTTTTTCATCCATAACTAGTAGTGACTTGTAATATGAACATGTCACACCAACTTTTCTAAGTCCAGTCAGCCGCACTAGTACATTGGTAATAAATTAGTGGATTAGCTTTTTTCATCGTTTCTACAACAAATGGCAACCTATAACCACGGTTTCCATAAGTTTTCTTTCATTTTTCATCTATAACTCTTTAGTAAATTTTAATATTAATACTGTATGAGTGGCAAGTTTTTACTAAGTCAAAAGCAGAGCCGGAGAGCTTGATTTTAAAGTAAAATCAATTAAATATGTTTATTTTTGAGTTAATTTAACTGTAGAATTATGTAACCGGAACAGCTACTCTGACACTTAGTCGTACCTCAACTGTAGAGGGGCAGACCAAGCATAAGAGTCAAGTAACGACAAGCCGGACAACACTTGATGTCATTATGTAATGTACGGGCCGGCCGACAATGCATTTGCCCCCTTGGGGGAAGCAGATGTAAGCGGTCGACACCCACGCCGAAGAATGACTCCTCATTCGAAGGCGCCCTCGACCGACCGATACATGACACTGATGAAGCATCCCGGCTGTCGAATAAGTAAAAATAATTGGTCCACTCCAGTGCGAGTCTCCCATGAGAACTCGTGCCCCCGAGCCTAGCTCTTTCACCTCAGGCATTAAAAGAAATGCCCCGTCTTGATCTCCCCTTTTCCGTAGAAAAATCAAAGTAGCCAATGATCCGTAAGCGACATCAGACTTCGTAGCTTCACGTTTTGACTTGTTTCCGAGGTCGTCCTCGACCCCTTTGCTCTACTGCTTCCGACTGCGTCTCTTTAGCACTTCTCTTCTTCGACGCCACTTCTTTCTCACATCTTGGTGCACCTATCAACAAAAATGATATGCCCGCACTTTAGACTTCGTCCCAAATACGAAGCGGAATCCTCCTTTCCTCTGTTAACTCGAACGGCATATCCAACACCACCCTTTGCATCATTTGCACCGTCCATTGTGTAAAATCCTCATCGTCCTTCTCGATGGACGCATCCCACTGCTCCAAATCTTTGCAGTCTCGAAATACTGGCGCAAAGATTCTTTCCCGCGTCATATCAATAACACTCTTGCTCCTCCAAAAGTGCATTGTCGGAGCAAGTCCCAACGCAGCCCGTACCCGCGTTCTAGGCTGTACATACGTAACCTGCATTAAAAAGAAATAATCAAAGTCCTTATCCATGACAGTATCCTCGTACGGTCGACATAGATAGAACTTATCAACCTGCCAGTCGATCTTAGCCACTTCCTTACCGGCTATCCACGGTTTCTTCCATACCGTGCCTTTCCGATCCGACATTTCCGATGACTTCGGAATTTCCCTCCCATCTTTGACGTCTACCTTGACGTCCGAAGCCGAACGATCCTGTTGTCCAGCATTCCTGGCCTCAGCCTTTTCTTCCTTCTGTTGCTTTCGCAACGCCTCCTCACGCTCCTTGCGCGTATGCAATGCTGGCGGCTGTCTAAACGCTGGTGCAATACGCCTCAGCGCTTGTTCCTCATTCTCGTCCTCCAGCAAATAAGGACTGAACTTCGCCAACCGACGAACATGAACAATCTGTTCCCTTCCACATGCCCCCGTAGGTGCAATCTTGTAATTGTACGCACCCGTCTGACGTACTATCTTAAATAGCCCATGCCACTTATTGTAAAACTTAATCGATACCCCTTTCGGTACCGTCGGTACATACAGCAACACTGTATCACCTTCCTTGTACTCCACATGAGAGTACTTGCCCATTTCCTGTTCCCGCTGAACCTCTCTCAGCGTCTCCCGACACTTCTCAATCGCACTCCGTGCTTCCGCGATCGCTCGTAAGCGAACTCCTAACAGTTCACACGGTTCCCACTTATCAGGCGGAAACAACAGTTCCGTCGGCGTGTTTAACGCCCGTCCATAGACCACCTGATGCGGACTGACACCCCGCGCGTGTCCGCCTAACGACGCCGAAGCTAAATTGTTGACAGCAAACGTGAACATAGGTACCACATATACCCAGTTAAGCTGGCTGTTCTTACAATAAGTCTTCAACGCTGCCTTCAACGTCCTGGGAACGCGTTCAATCTTACCATTCGCCATTGGGTTAAAAGCAGTCACATACTGCCAATCGAACCCAAAGAACTTGGCAATCCTTTGCGAAACCTCATTCGCGAAACTCGTTCCTCTATCCGAAATAATCCTTCTCGGTATCCCAATACGGCCGAATACCTGATCAATCAGCGCCGCCGCTGTCACTTCCGCTGTCACATCCGTAACAGGGACAGTAATGACATAATTGGAAGTTCGATCAATAACCGTTAAGAGATATTTGAATTTTTCCGTTCCCGCCTCTGGAAAAGGACCCACATGATCGATATGCAAGGTATCGAAAATATCCAGAGTGATATCATATTCACCCTTAAGCCCCATCTTCGGCCTATATGGCAACTTAGCCATCTGACAATGAGGACAACCCTTCACAAACTCCTTAACCCGTTCTCCCAGGTTATTCCACCAAAAACGTCTCCTTAACGACCACGTCATCCTTTCCACCCCCGGGTGGCTCTGCATAGGACAATGATGCGCCGCAATTAACAAAGACGTTCTGAGTTCCTGCGGAACCCATAACAACCATCGATCCTCCTCATTGGTATATACGCCATCTTTTCCCATATACCAAAGGAGTCCATCCTTTAGTACCAAGCACCGCTTGAGTTTCCTTATGTCAATGTCCTCGGGCCTTGCCTGTGGATTGAGCAGATGTTCTCTCAACTCCTTATACTCCGTACTTTCCTTTGTGAAAGTCCGAAAAGTTTCCACCGACGCCAGTCTGACTGCCGTGTCAGTTTCCAACTGGAATCGAACCTTTTCCGGATGTGCCTCCGGTAACTGAAAAAGATGTTCCTCCTTAACTTTTTCTTCATCCTTCAAGTTAAGGCACATCGGGCCCTTCGGTAACAAGACCGCGTTAAAGGCACCCTGCCTTCCTTCCATAACATCCTCCCCCTCTTTCCTATCCGCGGTCCTTGCTTCCGCCCATAGGATATCCTCACACGCCTCTCTCGCGATCGGCGAGTAACAGCATGCACATTTGTCTCGTGCCGCTACCTCGACTGCTTCCAACGCAGACACTTCCTCGCTGCGCGTGTCACGTTGATTGTTATTATGCGTGAACGGATGATACCAAAGCCCCGATGGCAACTTGGTGTCTTCCGCTCCCTGTTCCTCCCAATCATGTAGATCCACATCATGACCCATGATTGCGAACACCGCCCCCGGCGTTCGAAATTCAAACTGTGCCATTCGCACCTCCTTGACCGTATTACGTCGCTGTAAATCATCAACGGCCTTATCCTTCTGTCCACTCTTGTCCTCATACCGAGAACAAAAATCAGGGACAACATTCCTTTTGCCCTTGATGTAATGTATGGTGAAGTCATACTCCGCCAATTCCAACTGCCACCTGGCCAACCTACCTGTATGATCTCCAGACATGAGCCATAGCAGGTTATGATGGTCCGTTCTAACCAAAATGTTAGGAGTACCCCACAGGTATTCCCGCAACCTCTGGAAAGCCCACACTATAGCGAGTGCTTCCCGCTGCTTTGTGCAGTATTCCTTTTCCGCCGGTATCAGCTGCCGGCTGATGAACATAACGGGCCGCAACTGCCCAATGGACTTGTCCATCTGTTGAAGCACCGCTCCTACCGCGTACGAAGACGCGTCAGTGTCGAGCACGAACTGTTCCTTCCAGTCAGGTAACATAAGAACTCGACCTCCCTGCCTTGGGCTTTAGCGATCTCATCCTTGAGCTCCGCTATCACTCTCGTGACTTCTCCGGCCATGGGTCGTCCCCGACCCCTTGCTTCAGGAATTTCCTGACCACCGCTACTCTTTCCGCAAACCCCGGAATGAATTCACCATAATACTGAGCCAGCGATATAAAGGAATGTAAGTCCGTCCGAGTCTTTGGCATCGGCATAGACGCTACATAGTTCCTCTTTTCATATGCAATCGCACACCGACCCTCTGAGATCTCATATCCCAGGTACTGTATCTTTCTTTGTGCGAAGTCACATTTCTGTGCATTCAAGCGCAATCCAAACGCGCTTATACGTCGCAAGACGTCCTGCACGTGTTCCACGTGTTTCTCCATACTCTCTGAATAAATGATAATATCATCTATGTAACAGAAAGCATAATCCTCCGTCGACCCAAGACGAACCACCGTCGCCTCATCGTCGTACTCCTTCCCCAGCATCTTAGTCATAGCATGCTGAAATAGACCCGGAGAGCACTTAAGACCCATCGGTAATACCTTCCACACGTATGTAGTCATTCCGACCATAAACGCTGTGAGATACCGACATGACTCATTAAGAGGGATTTGCCAAAACCCGCTCTTAAGATCAAGCGTAGTATACACCTTCGCATGCTTGAGCCGGTTGATCCCCTTCCTGAGATCCGGTACCGGTGTCTCGATCTGCTTCAGAATCTTATTGATCCTATAGTAATTGATACACATACGTAAGGACCCATCCGGCTTGGGCGCCATACGCACAGGTGAAGACACCTCCGATAAGCGTGCCTCAACGATGTCCTTCTCCAAAAGCTCCTGAGTGATTTCCCGAGCCATCCGATCCTCGTGATAGCTCATACGTGACGGTCTCCTGTGATCCACCACGTCTTCACCCAGCTTCCGTCCACAGTTAGCCTCGTAACCCCGAACAGAGCCCGCCTCAAGAGGCCCAAATACCTCCATATTATTCTCCAAGATACCCTTGAGGGCATCTCGCTCCTTCATAGTACCTTCCCAAGTACTATATTTCTCCGCAATAGCCTTTTCCGCGGCTATCCTAGCCTCCTCAATCTCCTTATGAGAGGCCTTACGTGATAACTGCGCCACATCCTCCATCGGAATAGGCCGCTCATCCTCACGTACCATCGTCCCATGGTACCTAGTTTCCTCCTTGCCTCTCCACTAGGCAAGCTGTGCCACATGATCTATGATAATGGCATATTGCATTGCATGCGTGCGGTGATATATACCCGATATCCAAGAGAAGGCTTGCTTTCTCACATCCGCCATCTCACGTTGCATTAACTTGGCCCCATAAGCCAACGCCTTCTCCTTCGTCCCCAATCGTAAAGCCAAGACCAGCTTATGGCCTCTATGTGGGATCGGGACCGGGTCATCAATAAGATGATCCTCTATATCCTGCCACCACATTTCCGTCCGAGTTCCCACTGGGATGACTATAGTGAAATCATCCACCGATAGCCTGTTTTTCAAGACCTCCTTAATGGCCTTGACTCCCTTAGGGAAAAACAAATTATCATCCCAGTGACTCTTCAAGAAGGCTTCTACGATCGGCTTAGGCTGCTTGACCGGCAGCTTATGTTGGGTAACATTCCAAACCACATGAGACGTCGTGGTCGAATGCACATCTATATAGACATGCTGATCACCGGCATCCTCCATGCCCGCAATCGTACCCCGCAACAATTCCGCTTTTGCTGCTTAGAGGTGTTCCAACCTCGCGTCTATCGCGGCCACTACCGCCTCATCCTTTGCGGAATCCCTACAGTCCACGTTCACGACCCTCACGTCGCGTGGGTCCCTGTAGGCCCAGCCAAAGGTTGTGGTCATGACATATTCCGTCTCCTGTATCTTGTCGTCAGAATTGTCAGCAACCACACTTGCTTCCCCAGAGTCCCCCGACTCTACTGTGCATACATGGAAGAACGAGGCTGTTACAGGCTCCTGAATGTGGGGTGTGACCGAAGGCTCCGTGCCCTCGGACACCACCTTTGTCCACCCCCAGTCAGCGCGCATGACTGGTGAGACACTCACATCCAAATCGTGCGCTACCGCACATTGGCCTTCCCGCCGTAAAGGTTCATACGGTACTACCTCGTACCGCGGAGCCACCTCGGATCCACCGTACTGCACCACGTTCAGATCCGTATAAATCCGAGCGTGCATTCGTCTGAGGCTCCGCAGCCCCAACAGGAGACCACCAGCAAAGGCTGGGACGACCCAAAACCGATGAGAGAAAGACTTCCCGTCTTTCAAAAGGAACGTAAGCATGACTGACCCTGAGACCCCGGTCATGCCTCCCACTCCCTTGATCCTCAACCGACACGGCCGAAACCCGTGTCTAAACCATGGTTCCCTGCTCCATAGTTCAATAAATTCCTTCCCGAGTACATTCAGAGATGCCATTGTATCATTGCCCACAATGCATTCCTGCTGTACATCCTCAAAAAAAATTTTAGTGAATAATAAAGGCAATTCAGCTTTCCCCGGGCCACACCCGTCCGCTGAAAGTGCTTCATAACCACCAAAATATTTACTATCAAGCGCCTCCGACGCTAACTCCACATTAAGGTCCGTGCCTTTATTCATCACCGGACATAGAGTGTCCCTGTGACTATCAAGGTCCTCAACCTGCTCATTCTGTCCATCCTGGCCTTCCAAGGCCACCGCGTCCGTAGCTTCCTGGACTCCCCGCGTTACCACGCGTGTCCTATCATCAAATCGCAGGTCATGAGTAACCATGTCGCCTCCGTGGCCGACAGGCAACTCACCCGACTTATTCTCCCTCCCGACCTCCGAGTCAGGCGCTGGGATTGCCTCCTGGGATCCCTGGCCCCGCACTTGCATTAATGCTTTGCCCTGCACATTCACCAACATGTCCACTAGCGTTATACCAAACGCCATGCCCTGGACTTGTTGCTGCGGAGGCATCTGCCCTCCGACGGTCCCCTGACCGCCTCCCATCGGCATACCAGGAGCAGGCAAGATTGGTGCTGGAGGGATGTAAGACTGTCCCCCATAAGCAACCACCTGCTGCTGTGGCTGCCCTTGGTAGAACTGCTGCTGCATCGGCTGCCCGTAGCCTACTGGTAACTGCTGCCCCGGAGCTGGACCCGCATAGTAAGCACCTGCTCCCGCCTGCTGCATATGCGATGAGGGAAAAGTTCCCGCACCCCCCCCCCCCATACACATTTGCATGAGGAAAAAGGGAACTACCCTGATTGCCGCCCCACTGCGGGCTCCGATTTGAGTTGGGACGTTCCCGTGAATCTGAACGCCCTCCCCGACGTCGCGGTGGAGACCGATCTCGGCTCCGCTCCGGTGACCTATCTCGATCCCGTGAATCGCGTCGTCCTCGGTCGTATCCGCCACGAACATGCCCTCCTCGATCGTATCCCCGTCGATCTCGGGCTTCATCCCTCTCGTCGTAATGACGACCGCCCGATACATGAGTGACCTCACGATCACTACGACGATCTCTTGACCTTGAACGACTACGTCGGTTGTCAAGGTGCCCTCGATCCGACCGATCGATCGAACTAGACGACGAGCTCGACGAAGAACTAGCAGCCGACCTTGCTGAGGACGCATCCGATGACCCCCGTAAATTCCATGAGGGGTCCACGGATTCATTCCCGTGCCTGCCCGGGATATCTCTTCCCATAGACGCCGGTGTGTCGCCGCCATCTGAAGTGAGAGGGTTCCATACCCTGAACTTTTCCCATTCACCCTTCAAATAAGGTGCCTCACCAGGATCCGTCCATCCCTTCTGATCGTATGCCTTCCGATCACGATCCTGAAGGTTCTTGAGCTCCTGCGAATACTTATTCGTATTCAACAAGCCATGGAAGGGACCCACTGGATAGTCGTAGCGTACCTTCCTCAAGATTTCCTTCTGCACCGAGTCATCCCAGCCTTCAGGATGAAAATTCTGGCAATTGCTCTTGCACATGGCTCCCGATTTGAGCCACAAGGCTCCCGCCTTCTTCATGCACAACGGCCTATGCACCCTGGGGTTGTAGTATGACCTCTGGAACCGTTGACGACCTTGCCCCGGCCCCCCTTGGGGTCTCTGACCATAGAACTGAGGTCCCCTGCGCGAGTACCCCTGGCCCCAATAAACTTCATCCCGGGCTCGAATGGTCCCGCACCATCCCCTCCCCCCTGGTTCTGATTACCTTGAGTGGGAGTCCCTGACCTCGGACCCGACCACTTCCACTCATCGATGATGGTTTTCTGGACTCGACGCATGACTTTCCCCAACACGTCTTCATCCACGTTCCATATCTCCGGACTGGCCTCAGGGGTAGACTGTCCAGTACCCTTGAGGAGGTATTCCCATACCTCTGTGTCCGTCTGAATCTCTTTCGCCATCTTAATAAAGACTTGATTGTTCAGATCGAACAATGCCACAGCCGTCAATTTGAAGGCTTCTGCAGGTGTGAGCATAATCACCATGTCCATTATCCTCTGGAACATGTAGTGGAGTACAGGCTTCTTATTCACCATCCACTTGACCTCCGCCTGCAGCTGACTGACCTCCTGTGACTTAGAGGCAAAAACATGGTAGCCCATCTTCTCTGCGAGCATCAGACCAATACTATCGACACACATGGCGTCGAACCGAGTAGACTGCAGCTTTCCCCAAAAAGCTGCCCACACCTCGCTTTGCATAAGCCATTCGTTGTCCACCGATGACTGACAACGAAAGAACCTATCAGCCACTATGGCCACATCCTCAGGCGTATAAATGTTAGCTGAACGACAGACCCGACGTACCTCTGTCAGCCACATACGAAGCTCAGAGATATGCCTAGGAATTGCAACCTTCTGATTGTCCAGAGCAAAAGCCTTCTGGTCACCCAGAAGGCGGTCCACATCCTTCTGGTGACGTTCAATAGTACGACGTTTTTCCTCGTCGTTCTTTTCCATCTTACGGTTCCATGACGAAACCGCAAGCTTTCGTCGTTCTGCCTGGCCATCCCAAGCCACGCAAAATGATAAAAAGCTTTGGCCATATAAACGATGGCATCCACTACCAGCAATCGTTCCAACGTGACGAGATTTTCAGACGATCCCGCTGTAGCCCAAGTGGGCTTTGTCCCTGAGACTGCCTTGTCCCAGAAGCCATCCATTGCGTCGAAAATGGGCGTGAACACGTCGTCTATTGAGAGCACTTTAGCCCCAACACCACTCTTGGGCCGAAAAATAAAGTTGCCCATTGCGTGCACAGTGGGTGACACTCTGGCCCAAACCTGACTGTGAAACTGAGCAACTTTTGCACTTCAGTCCATCTTGGATGCTTTTGATCCAAGACATCCCAAGACGGCCAACAGCCAACCAAGTCGTACACAGGCTGTCCGTGACGTTTGACAAAGTCACGAGAAAGGTCTCCAGCCATGGCAGTGGTGCCCCAGGCTTCAGCTTGGACTTGTCCCAACCTCGCTATATTGAGATCGACCATTCCCTCCGTTGATGCCATCAATCTGGACGCATCCAGCCTCTCAGGCGTCCAGTAGTGGGTCCCCATGCCCACAGCTTCTGCAATCTGAACCACCATCTCTGCTGCCACCATAACATTGGCCACTGTGGTGCGTCCGATCACAAGTGTGTCCCACACGTTCCTCGTCGAACCAGGCGAGATAGCATTAATGCATTGTCTGACCGTCTGCAATGCCTTTGTGGACGGTAACTGGTCCGCCCAACTATCACCTGTGAGACGAAACTGCCACATCATCTTCAAATCGTCTTCCAGACGAGCAGAGATGAAGTGCAAAGAGGGAGGTGTTCCCCCTGTTGTCGACGAACTCGACGCTGTGAGGGCTCCTGCCCCCATAAAACGTGTACCAAGAGAGGAAGGTACCAAAGACCCACCCCCCCTAGTATACGCTGGTGTAGAATAAGGGCTGCTTGCTGTTAACATCCTCCTCCTATTCTCACGTGGTAACATATCGAAATGAGAAAGAGAAGAGAGATGTGAGAAAGCAACAAATGACACACACAGCACACACACATAATTGCTCCACACACAGCTTATGTGTTATGCTGGTGACACCTGTTTCCTCCAACCGAATACAAAACAAATGTGCGTGCTCCTACACCTCACATACAATATGTTTCTATCCCTCTCCCCCTAAGGAGAGCTCAACTGTCTAAAGCAAAACTTGAAAAAGGTCAACACCATTTTCTGTCGGAAATTCCGAGGTGTCAAAACCTCAAGAAAAACAAGGCAAGAAAAACGTGAGAACTTGAGCTTTTCGTGAACCTCACGAAAAGCAAAACCAAAACCCCGTTCAATTTTTGTTAGCGACTCCAGATGTAACCGGAACAGCTACTCTGACACTTAGTCGTACCTCAACTGTAGAGGGGCAGACCAAGCATAAGAGTCAAATAACGACAAGCCGGACAACACTTGATGCCACTATGTAATGTACTGGCCGGCCGACATTTATTAGCTTTTTGATGGGCAGCTAACTACATATATATATACATATATATATATATATATATATAAAGAAACCTCCCATATTACCCCTGTTGTCTCAGTGCTTTTTTCTCTCTTTGTTCGCCCCTGTGATTACTGATGTTCGCACTCTTACATACTTCCTTTTCAGCTCTACGAAAAGCAAGCGCTCTTCAATTATT
>WBZZ01006703.1:47500-50000 GCA_019918135.1 Paulinella micropora | reverse complement strand
GTGTATGTATGTATGTATGTATGTATGTATGTATGTAACAGTCAGCTTTGTCCTAGATGTGGCAGGTAGGCAGCTGTGTAGATAGGTGGGTAGGTAGATAGGTATCTGGTAGGAACAGAGGTACGTAGGTAGACCAGGGCCGGCCAGAGCTGGGGCGGCTGGGAGGGGAGGGGGGGGGGGGGGGGGGGGAAAGGCAAAGGCACCTTGCTGCGGTCCAATCGGAAGAGCTTGTCCTGCCAGGAAGTGAACTGCTCCGCCCAGTCTGCCTAGAAAAGCACATCAGCCACCTCGTCGCCTCTCTCCTCTTACTGGCTCGTCCTCCCCAATCCAACACAGGCAGGTCACATGTAGGTATGAGTGTATCCATGTATATATGTATGTGGACCACATGGAAGAGTAGGTAGATGCAGACAATGCGCCGCGACAAGTGCAAGTCCTTCCCCGTCCGGATGTCCTTGACCGTGTAGCCCTCCTTGGGCACACCCTACCAACCAGCAGTGCCACTCTTGTCCACCCACCTCCTTCAGTCTAAGCCACTCGCTCAGCCAAGGTAGCCCGACAGCTCACAAGTGTGTCAACGATCTGCCGACCGAAGGCTTACATCTGTTTCACTTTTCACGCTGCCATTGTTACCTTGCCGTTCCTATCTTTACTTGCACATCTCTACACTGTACTGCCATCTTGCGCTTGCTGACTTTAGCCAAAGCGGTGGTGTCGACAACGGGGGGGAGGCGGGCATGATAGTGTATGTGTGTGGAAGGAGGAGGGGGGGAAGGAAAGTTGGGGGGGAAAGAGACCTTGAGCATGCAATCGCGAAAGGTCAGAGTCATGCGAGGCAGAGAGCACATGATATGCACTGCCACAGCCAGACCATACCCGTCAGACCTTGTGTCGTACACACACCTTCTCTCTGACCTGCCGATGAAGTTGTGCTAGCATCATAGAGTCGGATGTGTGCTGTGTCTATGAGTGTGTGATCACGCGTATTGCGGGGTGGGGCAGGTGGGCAGTGGCAAGACCCAGTTCTTCGGCCTCGGCGCCGATCCATTCCTTGAGGCGGCCGCGTTCCGCACCAGGCTCCAGTAGCGCCAGCCCCACCTAAAAATAATTGAAAATTGAACTTTTAATTCAATTATGAAGATACAGGAATGATGAGCACGTCATTTGAAAGCCCTTGTCTTTCTATCGATTCCATCATCATCGCCATACCCATGCTATTGATCGAGAAAAATGATATCAAAGTTGGCTGATTTTAACCAGCACCGGCATGCAGGCACACTATACCCAGACCCGCCGTCCGAGCTTCACTGGCTCAAACGCAGCGGCAGCAAACACACCCAACAGCCGCAACCTTACCGATTCGCTTCCAACTGTCATGCAACTTTGTAGACGTAGCATTACACACCAGTTGAGGCATATGCCGTATGTTATGAAATCATGCAATCAAGTACAACAAAGTATTAGCAGAAAAAAAGACCTTTGGCACAAAATAGGTAGTGTCATATATTACGTCTGTGGATGGTGGTTCTCACTTCGAATTGTGGCAGTATGCGTGCTGGTGTTTGTTTGCGAGGAGTGCAGGCAGGTTGAAGTACCCAGCTGTTGGAATAGGTGCTGTGAAACAGGCCCATTCGACAAATAGCCTCCGATTGCTGCACACACACAGCACACGTCCTTCCTTCGCAACGCAACTCGAGAACAGAGGTCTAAAAGCCACAGAGAGCAAAAGAGCAGAGAGTGTGGCTTGCCTTCCAGGTAATTAGGATCTTCCAGACGTTTATCAGGTGTTGGCCGAAGGTGCCATGCTTATGCCAACACTACACACCGACAGCAAGCAAAAAGCTGTCCCAGAAATCGAGACAGGACACCAGCAACAGAGCGCTCGAGCACAGCCACCAACCCACTTGACCCATCGACAAAAGAAAGCAAAAACAACACATTCTAGTATATCTACAGCTAGCATGACTCCGGCTGGCTTTTCGATTGAGCCATTTTACAGAGAACACAAGTTACTGAAGTCATGCAATATTTTCTGTTCAAGCGGTACAAGTGCAGGACAAAAAAACCACATATCTATGAAATAATGACCTTAGTTAGCTTTTATTTAGACTAATCCTACTCATACATTAAATAACAGTTCTCTTCCCCAAATAACAGAAATTTCAACATGATATCTATAGCTAGTTCCAACTACCACCAATATCTGGCTTTGTTTCACTTCCTGTTGTGCTTTTGCTTTGTTCTCTACCTGGTCATTTTTCTTCTTTGAATTGCTGTTCATTATTTCCATGTTTGACATTTTTGTGGTAAACCAAGAAGAAGAAGAAGAAGAAGAAGAAGAAGAAGAAGAAGAAGAAGAAGAAGAAGAAGAAGAAGAAGAAGTAGCAGTAGTAGTAGTAGTAGTAGTAGTAGTAGTAGAAGAAGAAGAAGAAGAAGAAGAAGAAGATTTGAATTAGGAAGAAGAAGGAGAAGGAGAAGGAGAGGGAGAAGAAGAAGAAGA
>WBZZ01006703.1:37500-40000 GCA_019918135.1 Paulinella micropora | reverse complement strand
ATTTGCCAGCAAAATGAATGGCTGAGAATGATCCAAGGCTTTGAGAGCTGTGCCAGAAGGGTTTATGCCGGTTACCTGCGGCAATTGAACGTACCCTGTCGGCTGTGCAAAGTGGGGTCCTGGGGCCTTTTCCCCGGGAACCCAAGCCCTGTAATTGTACGTACCCGAAGCGGATTTGCCGGCACCAAAATGAATGGCTGAGAATGCTCCAAGGCTCCCAAAGTTGTGTCAGAAGGTTTGAGAGGCTGATTTTTTGGTTTTCACAACCTCGGGACGCGCTCTAGGTAGTGAACCACTTGAAAAATAGAGATTTACGAAGATTTTGGCAAAGTAGTGCCAAAATGAATGGCTGAGAATGCTCCAAGGCTCTAAGAGTTGTGCCAGAGGGGCTTAGAGGCCGATTCTTTGTGTTTTCGCAAGCTTGTCACGAGCTCTTGTTTAGGGATATAGTTGAAGTCAGAAAATTCGAATGTAATGACAAAGTAGTGCCAAAATGAAATTATTATTATTATTATTATTATTATTATTATTATTATTATTATTATTATTATTATTATTATTATTATTATTATTATTATTATGGACACCGTGATAGCCCAGTGGTCAAGTTCTACCATCTGGGCCCTGTCGCCAGTTCGATTCCCGTCGGTGCCACCAGTATTTTCATTGAACATACCGGTCTATTTCTGGACCAGTATTTTCATTGAACATACCGGCCCGTCTGGAAGTGTTGGAACTGCCCTTGCGGGGGTGTCATTAGAGCTTATCGTCAATTCTTCGTACTCCCCTCACGGGTGAGACGATGGAGGCGCATGTGCAGAAATGCATCAGCCATTGACAGAGAAGCACTATTATTATTATTATTATTATTATTATTAGGGTATTGGAGGCTTATGTCCGTTGAGGATATGCCATTAGCTGCATCAGTACGCCTCAGGTATAGTAAATCTGCCTTGGAGTGTTGACTGTGACATATTTGAGGGAAATCCCGATGAAAAAACCTAGTCACACTTGCTAAACAGAGTTCCAGCCCAATGGCCTCAAGGCGTTAAACTGTGACGCCAACTCATAACCCTTTGGCGGTAGATGCTGGGGAGGAGGGTCGTTGCGCGCGTAAAAGATCTTAAACTCCGCATATGCTGGTTGATAGCCCAGGACCCAGCAGACACCAGATTGTTATGGGTGGGGTTTCGAGGCAGCTCTAGCAACCGCGCTTGGTGTATGCACTTGCACATTCGGTGACGTCTTGCAAGAGGTTGCTGGGACTGCGGAATAACCTCGGCTTAGTGCAGTCTTGCCCTCAGAAGCTCCATCGGTGGCCCCGATCATCAGGCGAGAGACTGACACGGGGGGTGGAGGACCTCGAACAAGGGTATTGGAGGCTTATGTCCGTTGAGGATATGCCATTAGCTGCATCACTACGCCTCAGATATAGTAAAGTATTATTATTATTATTATTATCCAGGGGGTTTTTCTGGACTTCCAAAACAGCTCGGGCGTATCTGCGTTGATGTCAGCCTGCGGGAACGGCTGCGACCCCGTGGTGCAGTTCTTGGTGGAGCACAAGGTCAATCTGGACCTGCAGGACAAGGTCGAAAAGTGCTATTTATGTATGCATGTATGTATGTACGTACGTACGTATGTATGTACGTACGTATGTATGTATGTATGTATGTATGCATGCATGCATGCATGCATATATGTATGCATGTATATATGTATGCATGCATGCATGCATGTATGTATGTGTGTATGTATGTATGTATGTATGTATTTTTGTATGTCTGTGTAAGGGGGGCAACACTGCGCTGATGAAGGCGGCCAGCAACGGCAAGACTTCCACGGCCACGCTCTTGGTGGCCAGCAGAGCTGCCCTGAACCTGCAGAACCAAGAGCGGGACACGGCGCTTATCTGCGCAACCAGGCGCAAGCATGAAAGTAATTTCATTAGCAATCAAGCAGATGCAGCAAAACTTGTGGAACAACCACTGAGACAAAACACAAATGCATATGCTCAAGTATTCGCACAGCTGCATCACAGGAAAGAGCCACTTGCACAAAACTTGTGAGTGCTGAATGGCTGCCACTCACCCCTCCCCCCCCCCCCCCCCCCCCCCCCCAACACAAACACACACACCACCACCACCCCTCCTTCACTCCCTTGCTTCCTTGCTTCATGCTTCCCTTGCTTCCTTTCCGTCCTCCCTTTTCGTAATCCTTCCGCTCGTCTTCCTTTCTTCCTTCTCTCCCTGTCTTCCCTGTCTTCCCTGTCTTTCTTCCCTGTCTTCCTTCCTTCACCTTCCTGCCTGCACTTCCTTCCTTCACCTTCCTGCCTGCACTTCCTTTCCTTCTTACCTTCACTTCCTTCTTCCCTTCCATTCCCTTCCCTTCCTTCCCTTCCCTTCATCCCCATTCTACTTACCACATTTCTTCCCTCTCTCCTTCTTTTTCCTTCCTTCCCTTGCCTTCCATCTCTTCCTTCGCTTCCGTGCCTCCCTCG
>WBZZ01006703.1:22500-30000 GCA_019918135.1 Paulinella micropora | reverse complement strand
AACGTCAATTCGAGAAGTCTGAAAGGTTTCCCATGTATCTTCTGTCACCCCTGTCGTGTGTCCCATCCCCAATCCCGTAACACACAGCAACCCACGCCATGCTACAAAACAGCTCATGAGTGACTAGCACTTTCGAGAAAAACATACCCCATGCATGTCTGCATGCACCTGAACACCGATTGTCTCAAGAAAAGCATCCACATCCCATGTAACTCATCATCACCAACTCCCGCCATTCGCTTTTCTCTTGACATCCCGAGTCTGTCAGAAAATTTCCGAATTCTGAGGATGTTGGAACTAATAATCTTAATTAATAGTTAAGGGCCGGCCTATCAGAGTAACGATGTCGGTAGAGCCTTTACTTACGATCCGGCCAGTCAAGTTACGTGGCGCGTTCTGTTGGCGCCTTTCTTATTAAAGCTGTAGTACTGCTGATAGAGTGTAGTAGCTATCATAGATTATTATATTAATAATAGTAGTCTAACAGGTTATCGAGACTCTGCGCGCAGAAAACAAGACCGAAGACAAGTCTCAGTGACACACCAAAGCCGAGGAAAGGGGAAAAAGTCTCAAAGTGAACTCCACAACGAGAAAGCAAGACAGCCATCAACTACTTTCAGGAACAAGAGCATCACGAGAGCATAACAGAATAAAAGAAATAGCTCAACATCCATGATGTCAAGTATGTGTCTGTGTGTGTCAGTGTCTCAATGAACACTCCCCCTCAAACTGATAAGAGATATTAATATATAAAGGATGCACACAGAATGGGGGCCGGGAGTAAAAGGAACAACTCGCTGACACCACACACAAACGCTAGCCCACACACCGGGCAATCAAAGACAAAACAGCTGCATGAGCACCGCTCAACACATGAAAAATGTCCCGTAAAGCACGGTGAAATTGTCTTATGTTATGATGACTGTTCTGCCTATGTCTATCTCAACCTGTGCTCTCAATCTCTCTCTCTCTCTCTCGCCATCTCAAAATGATATGGAGTGGGCTCTGGGCTACCACATGAGCCCCTGGCCTCTTGCTTAAAACTTAATACCCCTTGGCTCTTTACACACGCAATACACTAACATACCAGATAACTAAAACGTGTGTATGGTTGGACTATAAATATAAGGTCTCTTGTGATTGTCCCTCGACTCTTACAATACTATAGAAAACAAAACATAGCCACCTAAAGAGCAACATAAACTAGCACGCAACTAGACAAGAAACAAGGGGAGAAATATGTCTGTTAAACCGCCCCACAAAGCGTGCAATATTGTCAATGGGTGGGTGAGCAAAATGTACGTGGAGAAAAGAAGCTGCGGCAAACAACTCCAGCCGGCCCTCACACTACTCTCCAATTGTCCTGCCTCAAAACTGACAAAAGAAAGCCCAATGTCAACCAGCACACCCCCACCACAAGTCTAGGAGCTCAAACTATGCTCCACACCAGTCTGAAAGTATGCACAAACAAAAGTCAAATATATGTTCCAGTGCTAGCTTACACTGCTGCTGCACTTCACACCTATCACCGTAAGGCAACCACCAACCATACTGCATACTGAACATAAAGGGTGAGTGGAAGAAGTAGCACTACCCCCCCCCCCCTACTAAAGGAAAAGTGTCTGGGTTCTCCATATCTAGCTCAACAGCCTCAGGTGCCTCCCCATCCCTAAAGGAAAAGTGTCCGGGTTCGCCATATCTAGCTCAACAGCCTCAGGTGCCTCCCCGTGTCAAAGTCTTCCAAACTCATGCTCTCGTCAGAGCAAACAAACTTGGGAGTAACTAAAGTTAATCCCTCCAACACATTACATGTGTGGAACATAATTCCCACACACCCTACTTCGCGATCTTGTAGGCTTTGCCCCCGTTTTCGGGCACTACCCTGGTCGGTGTTACACAAACTAAAAGGGGTAGCTAGCCCCTACCCAACCATAGACCTTCAGCCCCCGAGACGGTACACTCAGTACAGGCTTCTCCAAAGATCTATGCACTCTAGTCTAACCACGTACCGTCCCGAGTACTGATTCAACACTAGAAGGTCTTCCACTAACTGCTACAGCACAGGGCAGGCAATGTTCCTGTGCGTGTCTTGTCCCAGTGTTCTGTTCGTGTCTTGTCCCGTTCCTGTTCTTCAAACCAAGTCTCATTTGTACCGACATACCAAACCAGTGCCACTTATAGGAAAGGTCTTCTAGATACGCACGATCGACCACCACGAGTTACAGAAAAGACGGAAGGACGAAGACGAGATAAAAACAGCTCCAACCGAAGATGCAAAGTCCCGCCAAAAGCCACACCTTCCGATTTCCGATCCAGCTCCGAGTCTGCAAAAACAAAGCAGAACACACACTCCGCAGCAAACCGAACCGATATTGCTGCCAATTGCCTTCTGCTGTGCCTCTTTGGCAGAGACACAGACCGATGCGCGGTGGCTCTTCTTGAAGACGCCAGCTCTCACTTTCGAAGCCACGTCACCGTGCCACTGCAGACTCCTTCTCATTTCCCTACCCCCTCCTTCCGTTAGGCTCCTCGCAGTGGACGCACTAACAAGGCTCATAACCCGTTGGGAAAAAATGAAGGTCCGGGTGGGAAACTAGCCTGTTAACCGGAGGCTCCGGGATCCCAGTGGTCTACCACAATTTTACTGAGACTTCACTGAGATTCAAAAAAACCAAAAAGGAAACCAACCTCACCAAATTGGTAATATATGAACATAAAGGCAATTTGCCACCAGTATCAGAAAATATGGTAATACAGGAATAATTACTAAATATTAAGGACATAGGAGAGTGAAGCTACCGTGACTATACGGTTATGCTGTAGTGGACTAGGATCTAATTAACTTGTCCAATGCACACCTCGAAAATATTGTATTTTGAGGCGGTCAATCATGTGACAGCAGTGTGTGTATTCAATCACTGAATGCAGGTTGGTTATTTCCTCACAGGAGGTTAGTCAAGACTTGCACTCCATAATCTTCAGACCAGATAACAGAAAGACCGGAACGAAGAGTATTGCCATTATATACGGTAGTACCGGGTGGGCCGGCATAGTTCAGCAAACACTCTTAATAACATAATACGTGCCACTAGTACAAACAGTACGAACAAGGAAAAAATAACATACAGGAGTGGAAAAAATAATGTCTAGACTTGCTTTAAGAGGTGAGAAAACGTAATAACTCGGCCAGAAATCAAGGCTGCTGCTTGATTTAATACAGAGTAAGACCAGAAAACGTAAGAACTCTGCTAGAAATCAAGGCTGCTGCTTGATTTATAAGTAACTGTGTTAAATCAAGCAGCATTCTTGATTTCTGGCAGAGTTCTTACCTTTTTCTCTGGTCTTAAAGCAAATCTGAACTTTATTTTTTCCACTCCTGAATGTTATTTTTTCCGACTTCATTTTTTCCACCTTACTAATTATACAGTGACTGTACTTAAATTAAAAGTAGTAAAGCTTGTGACTGCCAGTCAAGCTCAGAGACAAAATGATACACTGACTCTTGACGTCACCCTAATTTCTATCGTTTGTTTTCTTCATGTTTGTTTTCGAATATAATAACATAAAACGGTTTTTTTAATAATAATAATAATAATAGTGCTTCTCTGTCAATGGCTGATGCATTTCTGCACATGCGCCTCCATCGTCTCACCCGTGATGGGAGTACGAAGAATTGACGATAAGCTCTAATGACACCCCCGCAAGGGCAGTTCCAACACTTCCAGACGGGCCGGTATGTTCAATGAAAATACTGGTCCAGACGGATCGGTATGTTCAATGAAAATACTGGTCCAGACGGATCGGTATGTTCAATGAAAATACTGGTGGCACCGACGGGAATCGAACTGGCGACAGGGCCCAGATGGTAGAACTTGACCACTGGGCTATCACGGTGTCCATAATAATAATAATAATAATAATAATAATAATAATAATAATAATAATAATAATAATAGTGCTTCTCTGTCAATGGCTGATGCATTTCTGCACATGCGCCTCCATCGTCTCACTCGTGAGGGGAGTACGAAGAATTGACGATAAGCTCTAATGACACCCCCGCAAGGGCAGTTCCAACACTTCCAGACGGGCCGGTATGTTCAATGAAAATACTGGTCCAGAAATAGACCGGTATGTTCAATGAAAATACTGGTGGCACCGACGGGAATCGAACTGGCGACAGGGCTCAGATGGTAGAACTTGACCACTGGGCTATCACGGTGTCCATAATAATAATAATAATAATAATAATAATAATAATAATAATAATAATAATAATAGTGTATCTCCTGCCAATTGCTGAGCCAAAAGGCCATGTGCATCCAGTCCTCCATTCCATAAGGAAAGTCTCCACACCAATCGGTGGAATAAAGGAAGTGACGGCATAGAACATTACTCTAGGAGCTTTATACCAATCAGCCCATGGAAAGGACCGATGGCCTATGTACTCCCTAATAATAATAATAATAATAATAATAATAATAATAATAATAATAATAATAATAGTGCTTCTCTGTCAATGGCTGATGCATTTCTGCACATGCGCCTCCATCGTCTCACCCGTGAGGGGAGTACGAAGAATTGACGATAAGCTCTAATGACACCCCCGCAAGGGCAGTTCCAACACTTCCAGACGGGCCGGTATGTTCAATGAAAATACTGGTCCAGAAATAGACCGGTATGTTCAATGAAAATACTGGTGGCACCGACGGGAATCGAACTGGCGACAGGGCCCAGATGGTAGAACTTGACCACTGGGCTATCACGGTGTCTAAAATAATAATAATAATAATAATAATAATAATAATAATAATAATAATAGTAATAGTAATAGTAATAATAATAATAACAATAATAATAATAATAATAGTGCTTCTCTGTCAATGGCTGATGCATTTCTGCACATGCGCCTCCATCGTCTCACCCGTGAGGGGAGTACGAAGAATTGACGATAAGCTCTAATGACACCCCCGCAAAGGCAGTTCCAACACTTCCAGACGGACCGGTATGTTCAATGAAAATACTGGTCCAGACGGACCGGTATGTTCAATGAAAATACTGGTGGCACCGACGGGAATCGAACTGGCGACAGGGCCCAGATGGTAGAACTTGACCACTGGGCTATCGCGGTGTCAATGATAATAATAATAATAATAGGCTTCCTCAGACTATAGCATCAGATCCAGATCCTGGACATGTGCCTCCATTAATAATAATAATAATAATAATAATAATAATATGTATGTATGTATGTATGTATCGTCTGCCAATTGCTGAGCCAAAGGGCCATGTGCATCCAGTCCTCCATTCCATAAGGAAAGTTTCCACACCAATCGGTGGAATAAAGGAAGTGACGGCATAGAACATTACTCTAGGAGCTTTATACCAATCAGCCCATGGAAAGGGACCGATGGCCTATGTACTCCCTAATAATAATAATAATAATAATAATAATAATAATAATAATAATAATAATAATAATAATAATAATAATAATAATAATAATAATAATAATAATAATAATAGTGCTTCTCTGTCAATGGCTGATGCATTTCTGCACATGCGCCTCCATCGTCTCACCCGTGAGGAGTACGAAGAATTGACGATAGGCTCTAATGACACCCCCGCACGGGCAGTTCCAACACTTCAGACGGACCGGTATGTTCAATGAAAATACTGGTGGCACCGACGGGAATCGAACTGGCGACAGGGCCCCGATGGTAGAACTTGACCACTGGGCTATCACGGTGTCCATCAATAACAATGATAATAATAATAATAATAATATTGTTTCTCTAAGGCGTACTGATGCAGCTGCATGGCACGATCCGTGTCCGGACATAAGCCTCCAATACCCTTGTTCGAGGTCCTCCAATCCCCCTTTGCTGGCCAGTCTCTCGACTGGTAAGCAAGGCCACCGATGGAGCTCCTGAGGGCAAGACCACACTAAGCCAAGGTTACTCCGCAGTTCCAGTAACCCCTTGCAAAACGCCGAATGTGCAAGTGCATACACCAAGCATGGCGGCTAGAACTGCTTCAAAACCCCATCCATAACAATTTGGCAGACAATTGGGTCCTGGGCTACCAACCAGCATGGCGGAGTTAAAGATCTTTTATGAGGCCTCAACGATCCTCCTCCCCAGCATACCGAATGGTTATGGATTGGCATCACAGTTTAACGCCGTAAGGCCATTGGCCTAATAATAATAATAATAATAATAATAATAATAATAATAATAATAATAATAATAATAATAATAATAATAATATATTGATCTGTCATGGCTGAGCCCGAGGGCCATGCGCCTCCATCCCTCGACCCAACAGGGACTACAGTGAGTATGTTGGGGAGGGAAGAGTGACTCTAACCATCCTGCATAGAAGGCCCCAAAAGGAAGTCCCTACTACCCGCACAGTGTCGGGTACCTTGCAGGAAATCAACTACACATGATTGATCTTCCCCGCGTGAGAGCTCCACGAGACTGGGTAGGTCCCGCATGGAGGTACTCACAGGGGTAGCAGACATTTCATGCGGTCTGCCAGCGCATGAGGACGTTTTGTGGTAAGTATCTGACGCCTCGAAACCCGTCACCACCCCTAGATCTCGGAATGTAAATACCCCTTTGATCCCACGTGGTGTATGTCTTATAAAAAACAACACAACGACATGGCCTCGGAACCAACACAACAACATAGCCTCGGAACCCACATCGACATAGCCTCGGAACCCACACAACAACAGAGCCTCGGAACCAACACAACTACATAGCCTCGGAACAACATAGCCTCGGAGCCAACACAACGACATAGCCTCGAAACCAGTGGGAAGAGGCCCAACCACCTCCTCTTCCCGTGGGGTGCCATACTGTGCACCCCTCCATAATAATAATAATAATAATAATAATAATAATAATAATAATAATAATAATAGTGCTTCTCTGTCAATGGCTGATGCATTTCTGCACATGCGCCTCCATCGTCTCACCCGTGAGGGGAGTACGAAGAATTGACGATAAGCTCTAATGACACCCCCGCAAGGGCAGTTCCAACACTTCCAGACGGGCCGGTATGTTCAATGAAAATACTGGTCCAGAAATAGACCGGTATGTTCAATGAAAATACTGGTGGCACCGACGGGAATCGAACTGGCGACAGGGCCCAGATGGTAGAACTTGACCACTGGGCTATCACGGTGTCCAATAATAATAATAATAATAATAATAATAATAATAATAATAATAATAATAATAATAATAATAATAATAATAATAATAATAGTGCTTCTCTGTCAATGGCTGATGCATTTCTGCACATGCGCCAATAATAATAATAATAATAATAGTGCTTCTCTGTCAATGGCTGATGCATTTCTGCACATGCGCCTCCATCGTCTCACCCGTGAGGGGAGTACGAAGAATTGACGATAAGCTCTAATGACACCCCCGCAAAGGCAGTTCCAACACTTCCAGACGGACCGGTATGTTCAATGAAAATACTGGTCCA